>PVHP010039617.1:0-16225 GCA_004024765.1 Zapus hudsonius | reverse complement strand
TGAATGAATTCCTGGTCAACCTAGGATACAGGGAGAATCTGCCTAAAGAAAAAAAAGCTGGAGAGATGGCTTAGCAGTTAAGGCACTGCCTCCAGTGCCTAAGGCCCCAAGTTCAATGCCCCAGTACTCACATAAGCCAGACCCACAAGGTGGTGGCCCTGGTGCACACTCTCTCTCTCTCTCTCTCTCTCTCTCTCTCGCTCTCTCTCTCTCTCTCGCTCTCTCTCTCTCTGCTTAATAAAGAAAATTAAAAATAAATAAAAATTTTTCCTTTAAAAAAAAAAAGCGGCTGGAGAGATGGCTCAGAGGTTAAGGAGCTTGATTACAAAGCCTAATGATCTGAGTTGGATTCCCCAGTACCCACATAAAGCCAGATGCACAAAGTGGCACATGCATATGCGGTTTGTGCTCTCTCTCCCTCCCTCCCTCTGTGATTGCAAATAAATAAAATAGAGTAAATTAAAAAAGCTAAAAAATTCATGTGGTGTGCTAGAAGTGAAGCTAGCAAAGGGCTGTATTCATGATGGGCTTTTGAATGCCAACTGCCATCGTGTTTAGATTTCTGTCTCTAAGAGCAGTGCAAAGCCATAAACGCTCTGAGCAGAGGAGGGACAGGTTCAGACTTGTGCTTGGGGAAGGTAATTTAGTGCACCTGAGCAGGAAGAGACCCTGGAGATTACCTGGTAGGCCAAACTTACTTCTAGTACAGAGAGATTGGTGTGTGGTATCAAGAAACCCTGAATCCCCAGCTGTTGTGGGACTCTGACCCTTTTTAGTTCTGGCCAATCCTTCCTTCTCTCCATCTTGGTACCAGGACATAAGGGAATAGAGAACCAGGTAAATTCTCAGCTCCCAACTCCTTTTGGCTTAGTCTCCTGCCCAGTAAACACCTTGTCTGGCTATTCTTTGGTTTTGGTTTTTCAAGGTAGGTTCTAGCCCAGGCTGACCTTGTATTCACTATATAGTCTCAGGGTGGCCTCTCGTATTCACTATATAGTCTCAGTGTGGCCTCAAACTCACAGTGCCTCCTGAGTGCTGGGACTATAGGTATGCACTACCACATGGGTTCAGCCTTACATTTTACTTTGTTTGAGACAGGTTCTCACTCTATAGCCCAGGCTGTCCTGAACGCCCTTATGTAGATCAGGCTGGCCTTGAACTCACAGTGATCTGTTTGACTCAACCTTCTGAGTGCTGGGATTATATGTGTGAACCACCACACCTGGTTTTTGTTTATTTTTGAGACATGGTCTCTTGTTTCCCAGGCTGGTCTCAAACTTGCTATGTAGCTGAGGATGACCTTGAATTCTTGATCCTCTCACCTCCACCTCCCAAGTGCTGGGATTTCAGACATGTACCACTAAACCTAGTTCATGCAGTGCTGAGGATTGAACCCAGGATTTTGTGTATGCTAGGCACTCTACTAACTAAACCACATGCCCAATCCCAGTGTTATGTTTTAATACTTAGCCTTTCCTGGGCGTGGTGGCACACACCTTTAATCCCCGCACTCAGGAGGCAGAGGTAGGAGGATTGCCGTGAGTTCCAGGCCAGCCTGAGACTATATAGTGAATTCCAGGTCAGCCTGGACTAGAGTGAGACCCTACCTCGAAAAACCAAAATAAAATAAAATGAAAAATAATACTTAGCCTTTCCTAAGACCTCACTGTGCTAGATACTGTGATAAGTGTATAACAGACATTTCAAAATCCTTACTGCTACCTTGTGATGTGAATGAGTTTGCTTTTTTTTAAGATTTTTTTCTTTTTTTAAAAAAAATATTTATTCATCCTCAAGCAGAGAGATATACAGAGAGAGAGAGCACACGCACCAGGGCCACCACCTTGTGGGTCTGGCTTATGTGGGTCCTGGGGAATTGAACCCTGGGGCCTTAGGCACTGGAGGCAAGTGCCTTAACCGCTGGGCCATTTCTCCAGCCCGAGTTTGCTTTTTTTTTAATCAAGGAAATTGAAGCTCAAAGAAAATAGGATAGCTACCCACAAACATATAGCTAATCAGTAAAACTATTTTTTTTCTATTTGAGAGAGAGAGGCAGACAAAGGGAGAGAGAAAGCGAGAATATGGGTATACCAGAGCCTTCTGCCACTGCAAACAAACTCCATACACATACACCACTTTGTGCATATGTGCATACTGCAGAATTGAACCCCAGGCTGTCAGGCTTTGCCAGCACGCACCTTTAACACCTGAGCCATGTCTCCAGCCCTCTTTCCAACTTCTTGAAAGAGAAGCATAGTTTGTGAGTCTGCAAGGTCTGAGATTCTGGAAACACACGGAAAACCTATAACCTCAAACCTACAAATTTCTTCTCCCACTTCTCCAGGCTTACCTGCGAGCCATCGATGTGAAGATTCTGCAGCAGCTGGTGACCTTGAACGAGGGCATCGAGGCTGTGCGCTGGTTGTTGGAGGAGCGGGGAACGTTGACCAGCCATTGCAGTAGTCTTACCAGCAGCCAATATAGCCTGACAGGTGGGAGCCCAGGCCGATCAAGGCGGGGCAGTTGGGACAGCCTGCCAGATACCACCTCCACCGACCGACTGGACAGTGTCTCTATTGGCAGTTTCTTGGATACTGTGGCACCCAAAGAACTAGATGAACCTGGCCCCCCTGGGGTTCCCTGTCCTGAGATGGACTGGGCAAAGGTCATACCTGGTGAGGATAGAGCCAGAACTGAGGTGGACATGACATCCGCCAGACTAGGGAACTTGAGGGCTGTGTGGAAGTCTGCAGAGGATGGGTGCCAGGATGGACCACCTGAACCACCAGAGGATAAGAGTGCCAAGTTGGGCTTTGAGGCCCACTGGTACTGGGGGCAGTGCCAGGATGATGTGACCTTCTTGTAACAACTTTTTCCACCCTTTTGTACTAGTGTGACTCTTTCATTCCTAGGCCCTAGGATCTCTCAAACTTTATTTTCCCTAAATCTGGGACTACATATAGGATGTACTGAAAGCAGTTGGCATGGAAACCTAGCTCCTCATCTCTCCCATCCCTAGGGAACCTCGGTCTTTATCCTTCAATTATTAGATCCCTTGAGCTATTTCCATAGAGATTGACTCCAGAGATTTAGCCTGTGGCTCCTGGTGTGAAGGTATCTCCATGCCCCCCTCCAACTAGGTGAGGGTTTAAAAATGAAGAGATGAGGGTGTAATCACCTTATCCAAAGTCTAAGAGCTTTGGCTCCCTCTTTGGCAAAATGGAGGATTGAGGGAAGGACATTCAAGGCCAAACCCTCCATGGATGGCCCTCCTAGATAGATGCCTTTGAAATTGGGAGAGATACCTCCTCCTATATACTGAATGATGTCACTTCCTGTCAGGATGGACTAATGCTACTTCTGTACCAGCTATTGGATAGTGTGATAGGTCAATATAGAGGGCACTGGAGTTCCTGCTGCTAAGAGAGACCACATTTAATGTCCATGCCATTGGTACTTATGTCACCTCTCCTGGTAGGGAAAGTTTCTCACTAGCAGAAGTTTGTGCTGCTTTTCAAACAGGATATTCTCATTTTGTCCCAAAGATCTCACTTCCATGGCTGCATCCATACTGGATGCTAACATTTTTATCCTGGCGTTTTTAGGACAAGAAACTGCCAGAGGCCTCCACATTGGCTCTCAAGTCGGCTTGCTTGTAGTCACTCTGCTACAGTACAGGTTTCTGTCTTACCCTGTCACTGGGCTGCCCCATTCCTGCTTTCTGTCTCCACATCTGTCTGCCAGGAGGGTAAACTTGTGTGTCTTCACACCTTCTCAGTTTCCTCATCAGGCCTCAGCCCCTTTATGTGCACTTGAACCCTGGCCTTCTCATCCCACTGTTGTTTGGAGTTGGGAAGGATGAGGTCTCAGGGCTCTGGGGACATATCAGAATCCTGGGTGCTGAGTTGGGCCCTGACTCTGTAATTTCACTTCCCCCACTCTGGCCAGCCTTTCACCATTTGGTCACAAGGATGCCTGCCTGAGGTTGGGACACAAGGAATCCCCTTGTCTTAGTTACAATGTGGAGGCGTGGTGGGAAAAGACAAAGGCTCTTTGGTCCCTGGGGCCCCTGTCTAGGATGGGGCGGGGGAGAGCGGGGGAAGACTATGGAAAGTCCTCCTACTATCCTTAGATCAAGCCCATGACTCCTGGGACCTGAGGAGAGAGCAGGGGGACTGGCTGTGTGGTTGGGTCTTAATGCCCTGACTAATTACACCGAAGAAGGAGTCCAGAGAAACTTCCAACCTGGGCTTGGGGGGGGGGGATAAGCACAGAGAAAGGGAGGACAGAGCATCTGGCTAATGTCAGAATGAATTCTTGGAGATTAAATAACCCTTTGAGCCCCATGTATTGGTGCCTATCTTTTCTTGGTCCTGACATTAGATTACTAGAAGGAAAAGGATGATCTTTGTCCAGCGTGAACTCCGGAGTTGGAGGAGTCTTCCACATTTTTCTGCTTTCATTCCATGTTGGGGAAGGGAAGATAGCTAAGTGGATCATCTACTCTCCCATTCCCACTGTCTCAAGTGTTCGTCTGCAACTTCCACACAAATCCTGAAGCAATACTTTCAGTCCCTGGAACTCTCTCTCTCTTTCATTCTTTTAATAATTTATTTATTTGCAAGGAGAGAGAGTGAGAGAGCAAGAAAATGGGCACACCAGGGCCTCTAGCCACTGCAAATGAACTCCAGATGCATGCGCCACTTTGTGTATCTGGCTTTACGTGGGTACTGGGGAATTGAGCCTGGGTTGTTAGGATTTGCAGGCAAGTGCCATAACCATGTAGCCCTCTCTCCAGCCCCTATCTCTCTTTTCAAAATTTTATTTATTTGCAAGGAAAAAGAGGGAGGGAGAGGGACTATGAATGAATGAATATGGACATGCCAGGGCCTCTTGCCACTGTTGCAAATGAACCACAGGTGCATGCACCACTTTTTAAGAGTACTGTGGAATCGAACCCCCAGCTTGCAGGCTTTGCAGACAAGTACCTTTAATCCCCGAGCCATCTCCTCAGCCCCTTGACTCTTTTCTAAATACCCCCTGCTCCTTCCATGTCCTGTCATCCTCACAGTCACCTCTCAGCCTCTTCTTTGTTGGTAGCAGACCTCTCTTTACCATGCTTCATAGTTCTGGAGCTATGACTTCCTGACCACCCCTCAGACTGACAATTCCAAATGCCATATTCCATACTCTGTAGACATTTTGTAGTGTACCCTTGGGCAACCACCTTTCCTCTTGGAAGCCCACTTCAGTCTGTAAACTCTGAGTTGAAGACGCTACTTCCCCCTTGTGGCCATTGCTAGAGTTGCTGAGTAAAACCTCCACAAAATTCAAGGAAGTAGTTTTAACAGGTCCCTCCATACCCAGACTGGCTAGAGAGGGTGTAGATTTACAGAGTTCCTGCTGTAAAACTGGCAGTGTCCAGCTTATAGAACCTATCGCCTGCCTGCATGCCCACAGCTCCATCGCTTGCTCACACTGCAGTCAATACTTTCAAAGCTCAAAGGGGCTGAAAGTTATTGTCCTGTGATAATATTTGAGTCCTAGCTGGGAGTGGTGGTGAATACCTTTACTGCCAGGACTTGAGAGATAGAGTTAGGAAGATCAGGAGGTTGAGGCCATCCTCAGTTTCACATAGCAAGTTTGAAGCCAGCTTGGCCTACATAAAACCCTGTCTCCAAAATATGGGCTGGAGAGATGGCTCAACAGTTAAGGTGCTTGCCTTCAAAGCCCAACAGCCCGAGTCGGATTCTCCAGTACCATTTAAAGCCAGATGCACAGGGTGGTGCATGCATCTGGAGTCCGTTTGCAACAGCAGGAGGCCCTGGTGCACCCATTTTCTCTGTCTCTCTCTGCTTGCAAATAAGTAAAATATTAATATACATATATAGGTATCTCTTTTGAGTTGTCACTCTACTTGAAAGAAACAGCTGAGTCTTTACAGAAAGAGCTTCTGAAGAAAGGGAAGGGCATGACTAGGTAAAGGTGCACTGCTCTGGACATTAGGTAGGAGAAAAATCAATCCAGAACCAATCATTTCCCCCCCCTGGGAATGGATAGTAAGACATTGCTGCATCACACCTCAGCATTTTAGAACTGGTGGTTAGAAGCCAGGTGGGGTGGGGAGCTGTAAAATTAGGAAAAGCAGGTAGACCCAGAGTGTAGGAATTACAAACATAAGCCACCACACTCAGCTTTGGGTGTTCTGTCTTAATACCTTACACTGTAGTTCACTACTTGAAAAGCCCAATAGCCCCTGTCAACATGTATCCCTGGTCCATTCTACCTGCCTCTTTAACTGATTGGCTGGTTGAAGCTCAGCTGTGCTATAATCTTGGCATTCTCTGAGTTATAGGGAGGAGCTATTTGGGAGACCTAAAAGGAGAAGGGGAAAAAGGTAGAAGATACAGAGAGATAAGAACAGAATTAGATGAAAACAGGGTATAGAAGAAACTTGCTGCTCTCCAAATATGCCGAGGCCTTTTTCAGAGCTTGTGAAATGTAGAGACTGTTGATAGCAGCTTCAGAAATAGCACCTGTTAGGGAGGGGGCTGGGACTGGCCAGGCTGTATTCATCCAGGGGACAGAGGTGGTGGGAATAGGCAGGTTTAAGGATATGCACTTGATGGGGGAAGTGGGGTGAGGTGGAGCCCTAGGTTGATTGGAAGCTGAGTGGTGGTTTCCGTGAGATACGGTTTCGGGTATAGTAGACACAAACGTATTGTGGTTATGGTGTCAGACACGCACTGAGTATTCAGTAACATGTTTGAACAATGACATAATGGGTGTGTGTAAACGCTCAAGGAAATGTAATTTCTTCACAGAAAGCCAAGTTGGTTCACACGTTAGACATTTTCAAGCATTAATTCTTAGCAACTCTATGTAAACAGTGCATTGTTAGCAAAGTGTTGTTGCTTAGAAATTTAGTCAAGGTCTGATAGGTAACCAATGAGACATGTTATCAGCCCAGGTCAGTATGATTGTAGGGGCTCCCAGGAAGTCCTTGACCCTCTACTCCACCCTCCCCACTCACACATGCCTTACTCCCCTAGAATAAGTTAGTCCTGCTCAGAAACAGACATTGTGGATTAGTTTCCTGTTACTGATGTAATGAATTACCATAATTTTAGTGGCTTAAAGTCACAGTATGCCAGACACAATGGCACATACTAATAATCCCAGTTCTCAGGAGGCTGAGGTAGGGAGTTGGGAGTTTAAAGGCCAGTCTAGACTACATAGTGAGACCCTGCCTCAAAAAAAAAAAATCAGGACCAGGGTGTAGCGGAACACTCCTTTAATCCCAGTACTCTGGAGACCGAGGAGGATCTCTGTGAGTTCAAGGCCAGCCTGAGACTACATAGTGAATTCCAGAGCAGCCTGGGCTAGAGCAAGATCCTACTTCAGACCCCCCCCCAAAAAAAAAAAATCAGGCTTGGGAGAATTCCGCAAATCTTTTTAGGTCTATGACCCTGCTTGTGACCAAGATGGAGGATTCCTGCAGGCTCTGTCCTTGACATTGTCTCCTCTCTAGTACCAATCATTCTGTGCTCCCACTTCTCCAGGAAGGAGATAATGACACCCTCAGCAAACTAGCCTCGGTTCTCTCTGGAACTCATAGACAAGTTGTTTCCTTTAGACCCCTTTCTGGGTCTCTTTGATTCCCCATCCTCATTGTCAGTCTTCTCCCTGACATCTGCATATACTCAAATGTGTTAGTATATGTTTGGAAATGTATGGATCATTCTGTGCTTTTACATGTTTTAATATATAAAAATGGTTTATCTTAATAGTAAAATGACTTCTATAATAAATTGCTCCCATATGGCAATAATTTAACACAATTTAAGACTTAGTTTTTACTTATTCTTCATAGCACGGGTGTTTCTGGCTGGACAGCTCCCCTGTCCACCATCAGGTCCCAGACTCCTTGTGTTTTCAGATGACCATATTACCAAGTTATCTTACCATCCACCAATGAGCATTTTATTTCATGAAGGGTTACAAAACTGATTTTCTAACAGTGTAGTTCATCTTATTAACTCTTAATTCTGTACTGTAATACATGTACTCTGAAATAAAGTTCATGCCAGGATAAAAAACTAATGCTTATGTCTTTTCCTTTATTTCTTTTTATTTATTTATTTGTGTGTATGCGTGTGTGTGTGTGTAGGTCAGAGGACAACCTCAGGTGTCATCCTCAGGTACACTGTCCACCTCTTTTTGAGACAGGGTCTCTCACTGGCATGGAGCTTACTGACTAGACTAGATTGGCTAGCCAGTGAGCTCCGAGGATCTTCCCGTTTCCACCTCCCCAGTGCTGGGGTTGGATATGCTGCCAAGCATTGGCATTTACCTAGGGATCAAACTAATGTCCTCCATACTTGTGAAGCATGTGCTGTACTGTGAGCTATCTTTGCAGCTGCTTCTTCTCCATGTTCTCCTTCCTCTCTCTCCCCCCTTCCTTCCAGGGTCTCAGTAGCCCAGACTGGCCTCAAGCTTACTATGGAGCTAGGCTGGTCTTGAACTGCACCTACCTGGTGCTAGGATTATAGGTCTGTAACCCAACCTCTTCTCCTCTTCCTCCTGCCCCCTTTCCTTCTTCATCTTCTTTTCCTCCTCTTCCTCTTTCTACTTCTCCCCCTTCTCCTCCTCCTTTTTTCTTCCTTCCTTTCTTTCTTTTCTTTTTTGTTTTGTTTTTTGTTTTTCGAGGTAGGGTCTCACTCTAGCCCAGGCTGACCTGGAATTCACTCTGTAGTCTCAGGGTGGCCTCGAACTCACGGTGATCCTCCTACCTCTGCCTCCCGAGTGATGGGATTAAAGGTGCACTACCACGCCCGGCCTTTTTTTTTTTTTTTTTTTTTTTTTTTTGAGGTAGGATCTCACTCTATCACTATGTAGTCTCAGGATAGCCTTGAACTTACAGTGGTCCTTCTACCTCTGCCTCCCATGTGCTGGGATTAAAGAGGGTGCCTTCTTTTTTTTAAAATAACTTACTTTCTTTTTTTGAGAGAGACAGAGACAGAGAGAGACACAGAGAGAGGCAGATAAAGAGAATGGGTGCACCAGGCCTTCCAGCCACTGCAAATGAACTCCAGACACATGCACCACCTGTGCATCTGACTTTATGTGGGTACTAGGGAACTGAACTCGGGTCCTTCTTCTTTGCAGGCAAGTGCCTTAACTGCTAAGCCATCTCTCCAACCCTTTTTAATGGAAGCATGATCTTACTTTGTAGCTCAGATGAGTCTGGAATTCAAAGATCCTCCTGCTTCAAACTGCTGAGACTATAATTACAGGTATGTACCACCACAACTGACTTTTCCTTCATGTTCAAAATAGTAATGGAGTTGGGGAGATAGCTCAGTCAGTGAAGTGCTTGTTTTACAGATATGGGGCCCTAAGTTTGACCCCTGGAACCTGCATGCACCTGCACACACATGAACATTTGCACACACAGCACAAAATTGATAAAGTCAGTATCTCTTTAAAAAATAGTAAAGTTCAGCCTGGTGTGGTGGTGTATGAACTCAGGAGACAGACATAGGATTGCTGTGAATTTTGAGGCCCACTCTAGGACTACAGGGTGAGTACCAGGTCAGCCTGGGCTAGAGTGAGACCCTGCCTCAAAAAATAGTACAGGTGTTTCATGTTTTTGTTTCATTCTCTGTATGTGGTGTGCATGTGTGGAGCTCAGAGGACAACCATGGGGCTTTGGTCCTTGCCTTCCACCCTATTTGAGACAGGATCTCACATGTTGTCTTGCTCTGGCCAATGCTAGAATAGCTGGTCTATAAGCTTTGGGATGCTCCTGACTCCTCATCCCATTGATGTAGCATGTTGGGATTACAGATGAGTAAACTACTTGTGTCCAGCTTTATGTGGGAATCCGAATTCCAGTCATCAGGTTTGTGCAGCAAGGGCTTTTAACCACTGAGCCATCCCCCTAACCCCTAATTCTCTGTTTTAAAATTACTTTTATAGCCAGGCATGGTTGTTAAAGCCTTTAATCCCAACATTCGGGAGGCAGAGGTAGGAGGATCACCATGAGTTGAAGGCTACCCTGAGACTACATAGTGAATTTCAGGTCAGCCTGGGCTAGAATGAAACCCTACCTCGAAAAACCAAAAAAAAAAAAAAAAGAGAGAGAGAGAGAGAGAGAGAGAGAGTTATGGTTGGCTACATAGTGAGATTCCAGACACTTGGCAACATGAAATTCTCTCTCTCTCTTTCTCTGTCTCTCTCTCTCTCTCTCTCTCTATATATATATATATGTATATGTATACTTTTGTATACGCTCTCTTTCTATGTAGAGAGGGAGAGCATATACAAAGTAGGAAAAACAGAGTAATGAATTCTCATGTACCTATTTAATTTCTGTGATTATCATTTATGGCATTCTTGATTTATTTCAATTATTCCCCTACACCAATATGGTTTTGAAGTGAAACCAGGAATTATACAAATTCATGTTGTGGTTTTATACCAATAAATATTTTAGTAAATATAAATAATAAGATTTATTGTTACCATTGCCATATCTACCATGTTAATGATTTCTTAGTACTATATAATAAAATATGCTTGGTGTTTAGTTTTCCAATCACTCTTTTTTTAATATTTTATTTATTCATTTTCAAGCAGAGAGAGAGAGAAGAGAGAGAGAGAACACCAGGGCCACCACCTTGTGGGTCTGGCTTATGTGGGACCTGGGGAATTGAACCCGGGGCCTTAGGCACTGGAGGCAAGTGCCTTAACTGCTGAGCCATCTCTCCAGCCCACCAATCACTTTTTTTTAAAAAAAAATTATTCATTTAAGAGAGAGAGAGAGAGAGAGAGAGAGAGAGAGAGAGAGAGAGAGAGAATGGGTATGCCAGGGCCTCCTGCCACTGCAATCCAACTCCAGACACATTCTCACATGGCTTGTTCTGTGTATGTGGCTTTATGTGGGTACTGGAAATCACACCCAGGCTGTCAGGTTTTGTCAGCAAGCGCCTTTAACTGCCAAGCCTTCTCTTCAGTCCTCTAATAACTTTTTTTAAAACAGGGTCTCATGTAGTCCAGCTTGGCCTTGAATTAGTTACATGGCCAAGGCTGACATTGAACTTCTGATCTTCTTGCCTCAACTTCTCAAGTGCTGGAATTACAGGCTTGTACTACTATATCTGATTTGTGTGGTGCTGGGGATCTAGCCAGGGCTTCATGAATGCTAGGCAAGCACTCTACCAACTGAATTACGCTACCTTGAAAAATCTAAAAAAAAAAAAAAAATTAAAGTTCAGTGTGGTGACACATGCTGTAATCTCAACACATGGGAATTGGAGGCAGGAGGATCAAGAATTCAGTGTCACCCTCAGCTACACAACAAGTTAGAGGCCAGCCTAGGTTACATGAGACCCTGTCTCCCAGAAAAGATAACTAAAAAATGTATCATTATAAGCCATGCATGGTGGTATGATCCTGTGATTCCAGCAGAAAGCTGTGTCAGGACCGAAGTAAAAGTGAGGCCAGCCTGAGCTACAATAATAGTAAAACCCTGTCTTAAGGAGAAAAATCATTATGGATTTATATATATTTGATAGATTTTAATCACTTGAAATTCTTGTCATTGTTAAAGTGCAAAGCTGTCCCAACTGAGGTCAGAGAAGTCTCATCAAGGGTTGACTCCAGAGTTCTTTTGGGGGTTAGATTTAGGGTTTCATTCTAGCCTAGGCTGACCTCGAACTCACTCTATAGCCCAGGTGGCCTTGAACTCACATCAATCCTCCTACCTCAGCCTGCTAAATGCTGGGATTAAAGGTGTGTACCACGACTCTCAGCATTTTCCTGAGTTCTTTTGATCTCACCGTTTTTTGTTTTCGCCTCGCTGTTGGCCGCTGCAGAGGGAAAACAGAGAAGCGGTGGGCTCTGAGTGAGCTGTCCGCTGTCTCAGGGGTCCATAGAGCTGGGGGGCTGACGCAGGGGGGTCTGGCGAGACACAGACGAGAGCAGATGTGTATAGTATATCCACGTGCTTCCTTATTCAATTGGGGGAACTTACATTTATAGGAAAAATGGGGTTAGGGGGATGGGGAATAGGGAAGAGAAAAGGGGATTGGTTGGTTGGGATGGTGAGTTAGCGGCCTGCACTGGAATAGGTGAGTATGGACAACCTGAGAATACCTCATTTGGGGGCCTGAGTGGCGGGAAATACGTGATTCTAGCCACGGTCCGTGGGGATGGGTACAAGGAAGTTTGTCTGATACCCAATGCCAGTCATGCTGAGATGGAAATGCTGGTTCCTGTGGCTGGCCCATGGAGGTTGGGAGTCAGGGTTGATGGAGCCGGGAAACGCCTACCGAATTATCGGGGTTTCACCTCACTCATACATCCTTAACCCTTTGTTCTCCATGCCCTCAGTAGCAGTGCCAACAGGCAGTGCCCAACAACTATCATTAATGACTTTCCTTGCTGCTATGACAAAATATTCCTGGGTATTCTTGGATATAGATTTGTATCAGCAAAGTGGTAAATTATATTCGACACATAACTATCCCTTTTGAGTGTACAAAGCTTGGAGATTATATAATATACTATATGCTTGTGTGTATGGATTTGATAAAATGTCTTGTGAATGCATTTCACATGCTTTGGTATTTAAAAAATATAAATTATTATCATTATTATTTTTGGTTTTTCGAGGTAGGGTCTCCCTCTAGCCCAGGCTGACCTGGAATTCACCATCTAATCTCAGGGTGGCCTCAAACTCCCAGCCTTCTGAGTGCTGGGATTAAAGGTGTGTGCCACCACGCCCAGTTATATTTATTTATTAGACAGAAACAGAGAGAAAGAGAGAGAGAGAGAGAGAGAGAGAGAGAGAGAGAGAGAGAGAGAGAATGGGCTCACAGGGCCTCTTACTGCTACAAACTGTTAGAACCAGAATGCCTCCATTTTTGAACTCTGACTGCTATTTCACAATCATAACCCTCTGTTTCCCAAGAGTGACCCAGATCACACATCTCAATTGTCAATTCCCTGGAATGGCCCAAATCACCTGCCCAATTATCACTTCCCTAAAGTGTCCCAAGCCCTGAGGCACGGTGGACTGCCCAGCAACCAAAGAATTCCAATGACCCCAACTGCCCCATAATGACATCCTAATCTGTAAGGGACATGGCTTCTGACCTGCCTTGGCAGAGCCCTTCTCAGGCTTTCCGGAATAAAGCCTGTCTCAACTCTGAGCTGAGTCTTCTCTCTCATTTCATTTTCTACTTTTTTTTTTTTTCCTAACAAAACCAAACTCCAGACTCATGCACTTCCTTGTGTGGCTGATTTTAGGTGGGTACTGGAGAATTAAATCCAGGCTATCAGGCTTTGCAAGCAAGTGCCTTTAACTACTGAACCATCTCACCAGCCTTTCTTGGTTTTTTGAAGACCAGGTTGAACCCTATAACACAGGCTGGTCTTGAACTCACTATGTGGCCAAGGTTGGCCTCAACTTGCTACAATTCTCCTGCCTCAACCTCCCCAGTGCTGGGACTACAGGCATGTACTACCATGACAGGCTTAATACTCTCAATTCTAATTCATAATTGAGATGACTAGTATGTACAATGGCCTGAGTTCAATCTTCAGCACTGAAAAATAAAACTAAAAACTTCAAAAGCCAGACATGGTGGCATTTGGGAGGCAGAGGCAGAGGCAGGAAAAAGATCAAGAGTTCAAGGTCATCCTCAGCTACATAGTGAGTTTGAGACCAGCCTGAGTTATGTAAGACCCTGTCTCCAAAAAAAAAAAGAAACTCTGCCTGGGGAGATGGCTCAGAGGTTAAAGAAACTTTTTTTTTTGCAAAGCCTGCCACTTGGGTTTGATTCCCCAATATCCATGTAGAGCCAAATGCACAAACTGTCACATATATTTACTGTCTGTCAGCAGTGGCAAGAGACCCCTGTACTCAGTCTTTCTGTCTCTTTCTGCTTGCAAGTAAATAAATAAAATATATATAAAAATTTTTTTCTCCAAAGCTGGGCATGGTGTTGCAGGTCTTTAAACCCAGCACCTGGAGGCAGAGATAGGAGGATCACCATGAGTTTGAGGCCAGTCTGAGGCTACAGAGTGAGCTCTAGGTCAGATTGGGTTAGAGCTTGACCCTACCTCAAACAAAACAAAACAAAGAAATGAGTCCCTAAATCCTTCTACTCATTTTGATTGATAGAAACTCATTCTCTAGTAGTTTTCCAAGGACAAATTTATGTCCTTTGTATACAAGTTTATACCATCTGTGGTGCTAGGTTTGTATTTTTTTTTTTTTTTTGAGGTAGAGTCTCGCTCTAGCCCAGACTGACCTGGAATTCACTCTGCAGTCTCAGGGTGGCCTTGAACTCATGTGATCCTCCTACCTCTGCCTCCCAAGTGCTGGGATTAAAGGCGTGCACCACCACGCCCGGCGTTAGGTTTATATTTTTTGTTTTGTTTTTATTGTTACTTAATTACAGAGAGAGAGAGAGAGAGAGAGAGACAGAGAGACAAAGAGAATGAACTTTTTTTTTTTGCAGAGCCTCCAGCCGTGAACTCCAGATGCATGCACCATTTGTGCATCTGGCTTTACATGGGTGCTGGGGAACTGAATCTGGTCCATCCAGTTTGCGATCAAGTGCCTTTAACCATTGAACCATCTCTCTAGCCCTCTACAATGATTCTTTTTCACTCAATTCCCGCTCTTCATTCCTTTCAGAATGAGTTCACTCACCTCATTTCTGAGTTTTACTAGTCTTGATTTGGAAAAAAATTATTTTATACATAACAAGTTATACTCTTTTATCCCCTAGCCCCTGCTCCCATTACCTGGGGGCCCTCCTCAGTGGGGTTATAGTAGTCACTTTGGGGTGACAAAGGACTCAGTCAGTCTAGTAGTAGGGCGACCGTGCCTCAGGGTATTCCTACCCACTCTGTGGCTCTTATGATCTTTCTGCCCCCTTTCCCACAATGTTCCCTGATCCATGGTGGGTGTGCTGGCAGTCTGATTTAGTATTGAGTAATCTTTTTAAAAAATATTTTTATTTAGCCGGGCATGGTGGCACACGCCTTTAATCCCAGCACTTGGGAGGCAGAGGTAGGAGGATTGCCGTGAGTTCAAGGCCAACCTGAGACTCCATAGTGAATTCCATCAGCCTGGGCTAGAGCGAGACCCTACCTCGAAAAACCAAAAAAAGGTACACCAGGGCCTTGTGCATCTGGCTTTATGTGGGTACCACAGAATTGAACCCAGGCCAGCAGGCTTTGCAAACAAGCACCTTTAACGGATAAGCAGCTTGCCAGCCCAAGAGCTGAGGAATCTTGACGTTTGTTTTTTCCTGTAGGATGTACTTTTCAAGTCCTTTAATGTGCTTTGACATAGTAGGTTGCTCTTTGATTTTCTGGTGTCTTTTCACTTTCTAAGGGATGTTATTCTGATGGTTATGTTAAAAACATTTTATTTATTTATTTGTAAACAGAGAGAGCAAGGGAGAGAGACAGAGAGAGAAGGGGCTCGGCAGGGCATCTTGCCGCTGGGAACTCCAGACACATGCGCCACTCTGTACCTGGCTTTATGTGGGTATGGAGGACTTGAACCCTGGCCATCGGGCTTTGCAAGTAAATGCCTTTAACTGCTGAGCTTTCTCTCCAGCCATCTTATGGTTATTTTTGGTAGTGTTGTTGTTTTTCTGAGGTAGCGTCTCACTCTAGCCCAGGCTGACCTGGAACTCTCTCTGTAGCTCAGGCTGGCCTTGAATTTACAGTGATCCCCTACTTCTGCCTCTTGAGTTCTGAGATTAAAGGCGTGTGCCACCATACTCTCTTATGGTTATTTTATAATAACTTTATTTGGATTTGATTTTGATTCTCCTCTATTCCTGATTTCGTGTGAAATTGGTTTTCCTGAATGACTCTGGTTCAGCTTGTTTTTTGTTGTTGTCTGAAACATTGTAGAGCTCCCTCTTGTGTCTTTTTATGTGAATTGCTTTCTGGGATTTCTTGGCTCTGGTCTTTGTCAATCCTTTTGTTTGCTTGGTTGGCGGGTTTTGTATTTACAGACAGGGTCTCATGTAGCCCAGAGTGGCTTTGAACTCACAATATGGATGGCCTTGAACTTCTGATCCTCCTGCCTCCACCTCCTAAATGCTGGGATTACAGGTGTATAGAAAACCATGCCTAAGGGCTGGAGAGATGGCTCAGCGGTTAAGGCACTTGCCTCCAGTGCCTAAGGCCC
>PVHP010039615.1:0-16271 GCA_004024765.1 Zapus hudsonius | reverse complement strand
AAACCCATCACCTATCACCTACAACACACACCCAGGACAGGGAATAGGCAGGAGGGCTAGGAGAGAATTTCTTCCCCTTTATATAGCCTTAGGGTGGGGTCTTAAAACCCTTCCCCAGACTTAATGGCTTCCTGAGTCTCTGGAATTTCCTTCCTGCACTGCCCAAACAGGAAAGGATGCTTACTTCTAGCTTCTTTGAACTTCTTTACATCTTGCCCCCTACTGAGAGGCTGCCTTCCTGTAAACATCCTCAGAGACCCTCCTAAGATAATTTTTAAAAGATCAAGTTCACAACAAAACCTAACCGTCACAGGCCCCAACCATGTAATGCTTGTAAATCTTCATTGAAAGCAGACTATGAGGGTCTGATCATGACGAATGGGTGCCCTATAGGAAGTGGTGTAAATATCCCATGCCTTAGTTTGCTCGTGTATAAAATTAGAATGAAAAACTAGATTTGTCATCAGCATTGACTAAGTCTGTGAGTATAAAACTATTAGAACAATGCTGGCAGCATGATAATCCCTAAATTTTGCTTGCTTTTACTGTTTGATAGAATTTCCAATCTTCTGCTATTTTATAAATCAGGACCTTGAGAGTAGAGACATATCATTTTTTGTTTGTTTTCTCGAGGTACAGTCTCACTCTACCCCAGGATGACTGGCACTCAACTCTGTAGTCCCAGGCTGGTCTTGAATTTACAGTAATCCTCTTACCTAGGCCTCACAAATTCTGGGATTAAAGGCATTCACCACCATGCTTGGCTCCAGACATAACTATTTTAAGCTGCGCAGTGGTTGACAGGCAGAGCTGGGACTAGAACTTAAGTATCTAAACCTCCTCTTAGAACTTTCTTGACTTTACACCTGATGGACCACTGGAAGCCCCAGGGGACCTGGCTGGGTGTGCAAAGAGACAGAGAAACAGGTCCTAATCCCAATGGTCTGAGCTCTCCAAACCTGCAGCCATGAACTCAGCTTTCAGAGAAGCCATTGCCCACGGGCTGAAAGGAAGCAGAGTTCAGGTGCTTTAAAATTAATGGACTTGGATGGAGCCTGAAAGCCCCACCTTCCTCCCCTTCATCTTGTGTTACAACCCGGAGGTGACTTGGCTTTTTTCTTTTTTTGCCATCTTAAGAAGCAGCTCCATTTAAAAACCATTAGGTTTTTAATTGCAGAGAGATTTCACTCCTGCTGCCTGGCTGCAGGCTCCCGCTTAGACCCAGCTACCTGGGATCCCATGTGCCAGGCATCCAGCCAGCCTTGTCCCAGTGCCCTGCAGAGCGAAGCTGGCCAGCTGCTCTCCCTGCCCCCACAGTGGTCCCTTTCTTCCATGTGGATTCTGCTCCTGGCTCACTTTCACAGATGGAACCGGGGAGGCAGCAGCGGCCCTTCGGTCTATGCCCTCTTCTTCACAACCCGCAGAGGGATCTTAGGCTGCATTCATGATAGGAAAGCACTGTTCCCTGAAGATCTTTTTGGTGGTGTTGGGCCTCGTGCATGCAAAGAAAACTCACAATCAACTGAGCTCTATCCTAGACCACCTGAATACGTTTAATGCACCCGGTCCATCCAAATTCTCCTAGAAGTACAATTGAGAAAGTTTTATTATCTCGTACATTCTAGGAAGCTGACAGAGAGAGGAAAGTCCAAGGCTTCATTGCTGATAAATGGAAACACTGAACTCAAAGCCACAGGGCAGAATAAGTAATTAGAAATACTCTGGCATCAATGCAGACCCTGTCTGTACCAGCAGGGTATCCTCGAACAGGCCCTTCTGACAAGCGCAATAGTTAGCTGAAAAAAAAAATGGACATTTACTGCTCTGCAGTGCAATGATTCCCATATTTGTCCCCACATATGCCCTGCCTGACCTCCAGAAGCATGGTTCAAACAGACTCCTAAACCTTAACCTGAGCTTGGAGAATCTCAAGACTCTATGGGTCAATCTGGGAATGCACAATTGAGCAGCTGAAGGCTGACACCCCGTCAGGCATACAGAGCACACTTGTCAGTTCTCACAGTCTAAGTTGGAGAGCAACAGGAAAGATTCTGTCCCATGTCTTGAATAACCTTGCACTCCCCTCTCGTGCAGTGTCTGTGTTCAGCTTGGGTTCCTTTTCAGAGCAGTTGTCTTCCGTGTGATAGTTCCTGGGCCAAGGCTGCTGCATCTGGGGCACTTCCATGGTACCATTTGCTTCTGTAATGTTCCCTGGCTGGGGAAGACATCCAGAAGTGACATTGTCCCTTCTGCTTGGGCTCACTATACAGAGTAATCCCTGCTGGCCAGTCCTAAGGAAAAGAGAGCAGAGAAAGTGATCATTCATGTATGTTGATGCAAGCTGGGGGCTGGAGAGCATAAGAAGCCGTTATATGACCTCCTGAAACCTCCTGGATTAACCTTTTCATCTTCGCCAGGTTACACCAATGGAGGAAAAGAACAAACACCCAAGGTCCACAAGCGATTCTTGGAAGTGGTAATAGCGCCTCTTTCATTCATGTTTCATCTAGTCATTCCAAAAATACTCGCTAAGCCCTTCCTAGGTATTTGAAGATAGGCTGGGCACTCACTATAAAAATAAAGGTGAAACACAGACAAGCTACTAAATTAAGGCATCCACTCAAGCAGAAAGGGAAGGCAAACAGAAATGAATATGGGTAGCAAAAAATAAGTAGCTCCAAATGCCAGTAGGAGACCAGAGAACACAGGTTTTTCTGGGTGAAGAATTGGTTTGTGTGTCATTCCAGCGTCAGAAAGCAACTTGAGAGGCTCACACATCTGAGAGGATTTTTATGGCTGAAGTAAGAGAATGGAAAAGCAGAATGACAGGGTAGGGATGGGGTGGAACACCAGGGAATTAGGTGGACAATCTGAGTTTCCATCCTTTCCCAACACATCTCTTTCTTTTAGTCCTGATATTGTGGTGGGAAACATGTTGGTTTGGGATAGTCTTAGATTGGACTCTAAGTATTGTATGGATTTGGTTAAATCCCCTAGCTTTCCTGGACTTCTGTTACCTTGTATAAGGACGGTGTCTGTCATAGGAAAGTGTCACTTGGATTCCTTCAAGAGAGGAGTAGAGGAGTGCCCACCCCCTGTCACCCATAGCTTCAGGATCTATGTCCATGGAGCCACAGTCTCCCTGGGCTGTGCTTGTGTCTAAAAACTGAGCAAGCATGTCAAGGGACTTGACTTGGGTATCTCCTACCCATGGTATTCCTGTAACAGTTCACCTTTGCTCTCGGACTCCCACCAGTTTTTCTGAGACCTTCTGCAAGGTGTACCACAGCCTGGGGTTCCCTTCTCTCCCTCTCTGCCTTCACAAGCTGTCAAACCTATCATCTCTTCTTTTTCTTCTCTGTGAGCATTCATTCCAATGAAGAGTTTCCCAGAAAGACCCAAGTGACATAGAATCATGAGGAACCTCGTGATTTCGGGGAAGGAAAATTTAATGCTGCGGACTAATAGGTGTTTAAGGGATAGAACACACATGAGTCTATTTTCTAATCTCTTGTACCTGCCTCCCCACTCCTGCCAGTCTCTTTCCTTCCTCAAAGTAATCTCCATCCTATGCTTTCATGTCATAAGTGTGTGTTTCGTGTCATATATGTGACATTTATGACATCTAGCTTCTGCATATGAGGGGCAAAAGGTGATTCTCATTTTCTGAGTCATTTATTTCACTTAGCATAATGATCTCAGTTCTGTCCATTTTCTGTGAGTGGCATAGTTGTGTTCTTTCTAGCTGAATAAACAACATTTCATAGTGAACATGCCGCATTTTTTGTCCATTTATTTGTTGATAGACATCTCAGCTGCTTCTATAACTTGACTATAATGAACAGAGCTACGATAAACACGCAGGCATCTCTCTGTTGTGTGTGTTCATAGATTCCCTTTGTCATACACCCAGGAGTGGTACAGTTGCATCCTCTGGGATGAATCAGGTTTTTAAATAAGAGGTTGGCCTATGTACCTTCTCACTGATCAAACTCAATGATTACCTGTAAAACTGGCTCAAGAGTCAGTTTGGAGTTGAAGGCTGGCAGAGTCCTCGCAAACACAGCAAATGAGGAGGTTCATTTAAAACACCTGCATTGTACCCCTTTGCTCTGCCCATGTGGGGGTTCAGGAAGCTATTTGAAGGGAACATGGCTCAGGTCATTATCAAAAAAGGAGGCCCTTGCCATCCCACTGAACTAACTTCCATCCTGTCCTCCCTGGTGCCCTGATGCCCGCTATTCCTTCTGCTTGGAATAATTTCTTTTCCCAGTGGAACAGTTGACTCTTCTTTCTTTCATATCTCAGTTCAATGGAACCTCCTAGAAAACCTCCTAAGATCATCAAATTCTAGATAATACAAACAGATAATGCTGTTTATTTGCTTGGTGGCACCTATGACATCTTGGATTGATCTATATCTCTATAATTTTTGGTTTATAGTAGCCCCCAGCCCTCTAACCTACACCTTTGTGGCAGAGATCTTGTCCATTTTGCTAACTTCAGGATATGTTCTTGTAACCCATAGCAGTCAAACCATCTCAGTCAGTATTTACGGAAGGGATCCACACATTAAAGAACATGCTAATCTAATTGTTATCAAAGGCTGTATCAATGCATCCTCAAAACACAGACTTAGTGCTCAATGTGGTCCTTTTATCACCTAATCTAGCATCAAGATATGCACGTTTTCCTCCAACTTGAGGAAAAAAAGGAGAAAGAGACCCTACAGCACTCTTACAGCTTCCTCCAAAGGTCCCTTCTCCCCAGGTATTTCTAGTTCCTTTTTTTTTCTTTTTCATTGTTCAAAGGAGAGTCTCCCTCTATTCTATGCCTGCCTGGAATTCACTCTGTAGTCTCAGGCTTGCCTTGAACTCATACCTCCTACCTCTGCCTCCAGAGTGCTGGGATTAAAGGTAACACATACAACACACACAGGTCCAGTACCATTTTTTTTACAGGCTGGAGGAAAACACATTTGTTACAGACACTATTTTATTGAGTCCCCCTTCGTCTTTCACATGGGATCCTGTTTTAGGATGTGGCAGAGAAGAGGACACTGGTCCCGGTCTTTGAGGTCTCTGTTGAAATTCTAGATGACAGAAAGAGCAACCTTGGACAATCAGCTTCACTTATTTACAGTCATTGACCAAGGCCTGCCTACCAGGCATTCTATCTCAGAATTGACAGTTCCAATCAGCACGTAACCTGCTTCTGAGCTTATTAGAGGATTCTGGAGACATGGACTGCCTGTTAGAAGGTTTTCATCAGCTTGGCCTTTGAGAAAGATGGATTACAAGAACAGTGTGTGATCACTGCTGTGAGGGAGACCTTCAAAATCAGTTTTTAGCTAGGAAAAGTTACTCAAAACTAGATGGAGATTGACAATCAGACCAGCCACTCATAGGACAAGATCATTTAACGTGGCAGCCGTTGACAGAATTTGACAAAGTTCAAATCTTGTGTCTATTTTTTAAATGATACTGCATGAAGTCCAACATTCATACCCTGTGAGGAGCGGTCTAAGGCACAGTATAGATTTCTAGAGTTACTGACTTTTCTACCAGTAATTTAGTAGCTTTAGGCCATAGATTTTGGGGGGTGGACGTTAAAGACACCTAAGCTGGAATGCTGGCTTCTTCCCTCATTAACTTGGTATTATTCATCAAATTTTCTTCATCCACAATGCCTGATTCATAGGAGTTATATGACTGTTAAACAAGGCAGACCACTTAATGCTGTACCTTAGAAAGGAAGCACTTGATAAGTATCAACCATTATTGACCAAGTATTTATGATAACTGTGTTAGTTACCTTCTTCTTCCGGGACAAAATACTTGACAAAAAAGGAGTTTAAGGGAAGAAAAGTCTATTTTGCTTCACACTCCAAGGTTACCGTCCATCATGACAGGGAAGGTATGGTGGCAGGGGTGTGAAGCAGATGGTCACATGGTGTCCATAGTCAGGAAGTAGAAAGCTAAGTAGGCTGGTGCTCAGTCAGGTCTCTCTTTTTTATATAGTTCAGGACCCTAGTCCATAAAATGGTGTCATCCAGTTAACATGGCTCCTCCCACCTCAGCCTAAACAAGATAATGCCTCGAAGGCGTCCCCAGAGGCTAACCAATTATCTAGATAATCACTCACAGGTGATTCTAGGTCCTGGAGCGTTGACATTCGACACAAGCCATGACCATTGTTGATTCGGTAATTATTAACACAGGGATTAAACTACAAGGGCTTCAGTTCCGTTTCTGTTATTTTCCACCTATGTGGCTTTAACCATAATCTAAAACCTGTTTCATCTGGTAAGGCATTAGCCTGTGTTGTCTTACTATTCCCTGGGAGACATAAAGAAATGTCTACTCACCCAAGACAGAAAGACACAACTGGACAAGGAAGGATTCTATCCAAGCCTAATGAGTGAACCACTGCATTCATTGAGGCTGTTCCAGGAGCATAGGTGAGGCTCAGGCAGGTATGCCAGTAGAGGATCCCCTGGGAAACTTACAGCACTTACTCTAGTCTTTTGTTTTCCTCTGAGATAATAGCTCTTTGATTCTATAGAAAAGCATGAGTATCATGTGTATCTTGTGAACTCCATGAGCCTCCTGAATCCAAAGACCCTTCCTATTCCTCCAGGAGGGAGTGTTAACAGGCTGGACCTTCTGAAGATCTTATGCAGGTCATCACAAGTGTTTTGCTTCAAGACAACAATGATGATGTCCAACCCAGAGGAAATAGCTATACTTTAGTTTGTATTAATGTTGTCTATAAAACACACAGAGTAACATCTGGAACATAGAACACACATGGCGGTGGTTAGATATTACTCTTTCTGAACCCATAAGAGTCTTTTTCCCAGGAATTCTACTGTCTCTCCAACTGCTTAACTTCTTCCCTTCTGTCTTCAGCCCTTTCATTGGGATGGATCAAAGACGTGCATGTCTGTAAATTAAGATCTGTGATTATCAGTGAGGAATTTAGAAATGGTATTAGACTAATTCCATCAAAAAAAAGACATTTTGGCATTTTTATTAACCAAGGAAACATTATCCCTCACACTGCCAAATAAAATTTTAAAATTAAAAATATATTGTAAAGACAGAGAAACACCTAATCATTTGAAGTTGGGTGTCCTAGCATCACAGATTATGTTAGTGTGCATTTCTTCCAATGCCATCCAACAGACACAGTAAGTACATCCCTTGAATCAGAAAGTTACATATTAGTACACCGTCACTATATAATCCACAATTCCATTCAAGTTTCTTCAATTGACACAATAATTTTCTTGATAGTTAATGGACTCTTTACAAACTGTTCATTTTAACCTGTCTTATGCAATGTTTGTCTTCCTCAGTCTAGAACATTCTTTTTCTTCATTTTCTTGAGGCTGGGGCTTTTGAATAACATGGGTCATCTGTTTTGTAGAACGTCTTTCAGTTGGGCTTTATCTTCTATTTCTTTTTTTTAAAGTTTTAAAATGTTATTTATTTTCAAGGAGAGGGGAGGAGAGAGAGAGAGAACATGTGGCTTTTCGTAGGTACTAGGGAATTGAACGTGAGTCTTTAGGCTCTGCAGGCACGTGCCTTAAGCACTGAGCAAACTCTATCCCTATCTTCTATTTATTTATGATGAGGATCTCTGGGCAGGAATGTGGTAGGAATGGTGCTCTGTCCTTGTCACGGCAGCGCATCTGATGACAGGTGATGGGATTTGTTTACTTTGAGCTCTTGGTACAGGTGGTGTCTGCCAGGCTTCTGTCCTCCTCAGCCTTTTGCAACTTGTAAGTATTTTATGGCCAAGTATTATATAAACATACTCTTGTCAATGAACTTTTAAGCTCCTTTTATCAGTATAGATTTGTGGCTTCCTATTTGACTCAGGATGTCACAGACTATTACTATTGATATGTGGCTTGATGCTCAGGTTGTTTCCAATGTGGGAGTCCCATGGAAATGGGTCCTATTAAAGCAAGACCTCAAAAAAAAAGTAAAAAAAAAAAAAAGCAAGACCTCACTATTTGTCCAGGTCAGAAGATGCTTCAGGCTCCTTTCTACTTTCCCATTCCTGAATCCAGCTACTTCCTGAGGAGCTCTGGTTTTTCTTAGTGGAGAATGAATGCTCTTAAGAAACCAGGCTACAGGGCTGGGGGAGATGGCTTTGCCAGAAAGATCATTTTTTATGCAAGCATAGGATCTGAGAGGGCTGGAGTAGGGCTGAGTTCAATCCCCAGCATGCATGTAAAAAGCTAAGTGTGGGGTCACACCTGTAACCCCAGTTCTAAGAGGAATAGACAGGAGAATTGCTGTGTGTTCCTGGTCAGCCAGTATGGCTGAAAATGGCAGCAGGTTCAGTAAGAGACTCTGTCTAAAGGAAACAAATGGAAGGTCAATAGAGGAGAACACCCAACATTATTCTCTGGACTCCACGTGTGTGCACACAGGGCATGCATACCTGCACACAAATGCATACACCACACACACATCATGCCACAAACCACAGATACCACACCTCCCAAACTATACACACATATGCATGCAATAAGAGAAGAGAGAGGTGGAAAGAGGCCAGGCTGTAAGCATCGAGTGTGTTGATTGCTGTGGAGTGTCAGGCCATCTCAGTGAATAGGGCTGTTGCATGCAAGTTTACTCACACATTTACACTTACAGTTATATTAAAAAGAAAAAAAGAACCAAAGAGATTGGGGAGGTGGCTCAGTGCATAAAGCACTTGGTCTGCAAACATGAGTATATATCATATACTGAGTTCATATCCCCAGACCCCATGTAAAAGTTAGAAGCCATAGAAGGCTTCTGTAATCTCATCATGCTGATGGCAAGAAGGGGTCGATACAGAAGAATTTCCTGGAAACTGCTGAGTGCAGCAAGGACTATTGTTATGAGCTAAGAGACCCTGCCTGAAAACTATGTGGAACCATAGAAAGTTGTCCTCTGGCCTCCACACACATGACCATTTAATATATGGGCCCTCACACACATCAACATGTGTACACACATCCCTACACACATTTATTTCAACTACACAGTGATTTCCACTCTCCTTTTCTGCCATTCCATATTTTTTCTCCCTTCTCCAACTAACTACCATCATCCCTTTTTTATAGCTACTTCCCTTGACCATCTGGCTTTCACTCCATTTGAGTTCCAATACCTAATATGGACCCACCATACTGTGTGGACAATCCTTCACTTACTGAGTCTCAAATTCTGGAATGGTTCCTACAGGATGTCTTCTTAGGGTCCTGCCTAGTGTTTGGCACCCCTGATAGTCCAAGCCTTTGCACTGTTTAGGCTCTGATTCCCCTCTCTGAGTTGATTCTCAGGTTCATGCCACTCTTCTTCCTTGGCCTTGAACCCTTCCACAGTCTGCCCTTTGTGAAGGCCCCACTTCTCTACCCGCCCTGGTTCTGGCTTTAGAAGCTGGGCCATGTCATCACCATCCCCTTATCACAGAGCTGTTATCCTTCTGTTGGGACCCACCAGCTGTTCTTCTCCGCGTGTGTCTTCCTTATTCCACTTGAGGTGACTCCCCCTGACACACAGTGACAATTTCCTCACTGCTCTAGTCTCTTACATTTCACATCATGCTTCCCCTCAGCCTGGTGGCTCCCCCACCCAGACAGGCTCGGGCTCCCCTGCTGAAGACACACAGGGCTCTACCTCCCTGTCAGTGTTTGATCTCCAACTTCGAGTCACCTCAGCTCTGTTGTGCAAGTGCAGATGTCCACTTCTATTCCCTCCACAGGCTAAGCACTGGGTCTTTCAGCAGAAGAGGCAAGGGGGAAGGAGCGGAGAGAAAAAAGAAAATGTATTTGAAGAAAACATTTATATTTAATAACCAAGTAGCATTTTCACATAGAATTCTAGATCCTTTAATACTTTAAAAAATATTATTTATGACCAGGTGTGGGGGGCACATGTCTTTAATCCTAGTATTTAAGAGGCTGTAGCAAATGATCACCATGAGTTCAAGGCCATCCTGGTCTACATAAGTGAGTTCAGGATATCTTAGGCTACAGAGTGAGACATCATATCAAAAAAGCCAAAATAATGATTTAAAAGAAAGTCATCAACTCTAACTTTTTTGTGTGTGCTGCTACCAGTTGATCACAGGGCCACTTACATGCTAGAAAAGCACCTGACTATCAAGCTACACCTCAAAGTCAAGTCTAGACTTAAAAATTGAGTTATTTTAAAATATACTCAGCAAGAAATGTTTTCATAATGGACCAAAGGCCATGTCTTCCTCTTTCCGGTATAGTCCTAGTCTAGTTCTTTCCAAACCAATATGGCGGGGGTACTCAACATTGCAGGGCAACTCAAACATGGCAGGAAATTCATGGCATAGGGGCTTGAGGCAGTTGGTCACATTACATCCATGTCCACAAAGCAGAAAGTGATGAATTCTGGTGTTCAGCTCACTTTATCCTTTTTGTTCAGTTTGGGACCCTAACCCATGCAGTGGTATTGCCCCGTCATGGTCAGACTTCCCTGATAAACCCTTCTGGAAGCACTCTGATAGACTCATCCAGGGGTATGTTTCCATGGATATTCTAAATCCAGTCAAGTTGAAAATCAAGATTAAGCCTTGCACCTGCCTTGTTATTTCTTTCTTGTGTGCACTGTTCTAAATCTTATAGGAAGAAACAAGACTGGTTGAATCTAGGGCTTAAGTGTTAGGTTTATATCAATCACCCAATAACTGTTTATCAAACTGTTACACACTATATGCACTCTTCAAAGGTCTGCTTATATAGTGGTGAGCATGAGAGAAGTGGTTCATCTCTGAAATTTAAGGTCAAATGAAGGATATGGTCTTTACACAAGAAAGCCCCATGCATAATTACATATGACATCACTTGACTCTATGTCATTTGAACTAAGTAGGCATTAGCCAGCTGGAGTTCAAAGGAGTATGTGTCAGACAGAAACAACAGCACATGAGAAGGTTCTGAGTCAAGAGAGACTTGGACAGGCTCAAGAACCTTAAAGAAGGGTGAAGAGGTTAGAGAGTAGTGACTGACAGGAAGCGAAAGAAGCCTGCAACAAGACCGAGGAGGGAGGCGGCCTCATTGTCATCAGGCTGGTCATGCAGGCTGGTTTCAGGCTTCATCCTAAGTGCAGGGGAACTGTTGAAACACCTTATGCAAAGGAGTGCTATAATTTATTTTAAAGCTATTCTTGCTACTGTTAGATGATGAGTTGAAAAGGAACAAGATTAAAAGCAAAAGACCGTTTAGGAGCTATGATGACCATCTGAGTGTGAAATGAGAGCTGCTTGTACTGAGAGCAAAGCCCAAAAGCTCCCATCCCTCATCCTCAGCAGTGCCAGGCCGGGCTCAAGATGGAAGGTCCACATGGGATCCAAAGACACAACTTCAGGCTCATCAGATCAGGTAACTTGCTTTTGATCAAACCAGGCAGAAAAAGGTTCTTTATCCCCCACCATCTCAGACTCAAACTTATAATAATTATAAGGATATAATATAATTATTATAATTATAATAGTCAGAGGTATTTGCCAATTTGTCCTTTTCCATGTGATACCTGGGAGCTGCAATGTGTGCTCTTATGATGTCCCCAGAGAAACACGTCCTTGGTACTCATGCCGCTGTGTGATCGCCTCTCAAGAGTATGATCTGGACTCAGGATTATTCCTCTTCTCATGAATGGAAGGCACGAACTGGAGTGGGCATTGCTTCAGATGTTAGATCCTATAAAGACTGTGGCTTGCTCAGTCCCAGGATAAATCAGCTTCCCTGCTGTGATCCTTTCTCAGAAAAGGCCTTGATCTTTTGAGTGTAAAATGTTCCCCATAGCCTCATGAGTTTATGTGATTAAGCCTCAAATTCATTCCCCAGCTAGTGGAGCCTTTGGGAGGTGGAGCCTTGCTGGAGGAGGGGCGTCACTGGGGCAGACCTTGAACCTTATTAGTCCAACACAATGGGTGTTCATGAGCTTGCTCACTCTTGCTGTTCCTCCTTGCTACTGATGAATAAGGATGTGAGACAGCTTTCTGCTCATGACATGCTTTCCCTCCAGACTATATGTGGAAATAAGCCCTTTCCTCCCATCAGCTGCTTTGATCAGATGCTTTGTCCCAGAAACAAGAAGGGAAATTCAATAAGGCCTCATGACATACAACTAATCTCTATCCAATAGCCACAGGAATCAGAAGGTCAACAACAACCACGTGATGGACTGGGGCAACAGGACCTTCCCCAGTCAAGTCTTACTTAACATGAATGCTACCCTGGCCAATACCTTCATGGCAGACTTGACCAAAGATCCTGAGCAGAGGTCCTCAGCTGTACCATGCCCAGAGTCCTTACCCATAGGAGCTGTGAAATAACAAATACTTGTTTCTTTAAACTGATGGGTTTGGAGGCAATTTATTGGACAGCACAAGTATCAAGTACAGCAGTGTTTCAAATGGCCACGTGCATTC
Organism: Zapus hudsonius; assembly: GCA_004024765.1. Classification (NCBI taxonomy): domain Eukaryota; kingdom Metazoa; phylum Chordata; class Mammalia; order Rodentia; family Dipodidae; genus Zapus; species Zapus hudsonius. The sequence goes on along the minus strand of PVHP010039615.1, from coordinate 3,800 downwards.
ATGCATTGTCTCTGAAGGAAGTTGTGGTGTTTGTCCCCACAGTCACATGCTCCCTTCCTATCGAGGCAACAGTCACCAGACATAAAGCCTGCAAACTTTGGTTACAGATCTATATGAACCCATGAGGACGGTGTCTGATGGTTTCATCCAGGTGTCTCCCACAAATGAATGTGTTCTAAATGCTCCATCCCCAGCTGAAGGCAGTTTGGATATTGGAACCCTGTGGGGGGTGTATTGTTGGGGTCTCACTTATAGGGGATTATAGTCAGCTTCTCTTTGCCAGTGTCTGGCATGTTCTCCTGTAGCTGTTGTCCACCTGATGTTGGCCAGGAGGTGATGTCCACCCTCTGCTTATGCCACCATTTTCCCTGTCATGATGGAGCTTCCCCTCAAGTCTGTAAACCAAAATAAACCCATTCCTCCCATCAGCTGCCTTTGTTTGGGTTCTTTTCTGAGTCGAAATGAGAATGTTGTCTGCAACAATGTCCAATCCTCCCAGAGAGAAGTGGGAGAGCAGAGAGGAAGCTGTAATGTTCCAAATCTTTTGTTTTAGTGCAAGGAGGATGTCTCTTGTCTTCTCACATCTGACAGAATCAATACCTCAGTTGTACTATTTAGCTTTTGGGTCAGTCACTGTGACAAAAACAACTGACAGAAGCAATTTAAGGGAGGAAAGATTTGTTTTGTGTCTCAGTCCGTGATGGTAGGAAATGCATGACAGAGTGGCCTCATGATGACAGGATCATGTGGCCCAGACATGGCCCAGACCAGGAAGTGGAAAGCATAGGCCAAAACCAGGGGTGGGTGTAGATTTCAGAGGCTCAGTCCTGATGACCTACTTCTGCCAGACAGGTCTCACCTCTTAAAGGTGCCACGGCCTTCAAAAGGGACCACAGAGTCGAGACTGTTATGAATCTGAGACTGGGGCAGACATTTCAGAGTCAAAGCATAACTTCCTACCTCCAGCCTCCAAGGGCTTATGGCTGTCTCACAGTGCAAAAATGCATTCAGTCCAACATCAAAAGTTCCTATAGTATATTAAGGAGCTTCAACATAATTAGAAATCCAAAGTATGTTCTGAGACTGAGGAAAATCTCAGTTAGGATCCCCTCTCCATTCACAAAATAAGTTAAGTTAGATACTTCCAATAGACAATGGCACAGAGTAAACATTCTATCCCAAAAGAAAAAAAAATTATCGAAGGATAGCATGGAAAGACTGGACTAAAGCAAGACCTCAGAGGCAAGGCAAGCATTCATGCCCAGCACCTGGGCCCTGGTGTCATGACGTGAGCTCTAACAGGTTTCAGAAGCCTGGCTCTTGTCCTCTGCTGTTTGCCTCTTGGACCAGCTCCACCCTCAGCCTGCAGCTTTCCTCAGTAAGCACTCCATGTCTGAAGCATCTCTAACATCCTGGGGCCTTTAGTACAACACAGACTTCACCCTCACTTCACGCACTGTCCCCCCCTGTCAGGGGCTCTCCGAAGGGAATCTAACCCTGTTACATACTGCCTCATGGGTTTGACTCTGGAACTTTGGTGCAAGCCCTCCATTCTGTGAAACCAGCATTTCAGGGATGCTGCCAGATTCTGTTATCAGCTCAAGATGTAGCCAGGCTCCTTGGACCATGGCTGCAGTGACTTCTGATACTGTGTGGCTGAAGCAAGAGTGAAGAGAGGGAAGGGACAGATGATGCAACTCCCCTTGCTGGCCCCGTTTGAGCAGAATTTCTCCTCCCCCAAGATGGCTCTGTTTAGGTATCCTCCTTTAAAACGAAAATACATCATTCAAGCAAGTTTGCACATTTATATCCTGGAGCCTTCAAAGGGGTGAAGGCATCTTGCTAACAAGACATTTTTACTATTTTTCCAGTGTCAAGTCTCAGGTTTCTCCTTCATTGCACTAACCTCTTTAACACTACCTAGATAATCATTACCTAGATAATCCAGGAGTATTGTCCCACCTTAGAGAAAGCTAACCAGTAACCTCAATGTTGTTTGGCACCTTCATTACCCCTTGTCAAGCAAAGAAATCCATTACCAGTTTCTGCTAGTAAGATATAGTTACCCTTGGTAGAGGAATAAGGGTGATATTCTGCTTACCATTGGTGTCTTCCTTCTACCTCTCTTGGTATCGGCTAAAATGCTATAGCAACGTCCTTAGAGACAATGTGTGTGTTCTTCCTCTATGCTATTGGGAGAGCATCTTCAACATGTCCCTTTAGGATCCATTACCACAGGCTGTGAGGCTTCCACAGCAGAACCCCCCAACCTCAGGCATCAACAGATGCTGATGCTATGAGTTTTGCTAATCAATTTCAACAATTTCATACATTTATATAATGCATTTAATCATATTCACCTCTATTTTCCTCCCTTGTCTCCATCCTATGCCTTATCCCCTTCTTTTAACCAACCAGTTTCTCTTCTAATTTCATGTCTTTTTTCTTTCTTTCTTTCTTTCTTTTTTTTTTTGGTGATCTAATTAGGAGGGTTGCTTGCAAGAACATGGACATGTGTTGGGAGAGTTATTTATCAGAGCATGGGAAACTTACTAGTGGCTACCCCAACTTGAATTAATTACCTTTTCATTGCTGGGATAAAATAACTGACAAAAATCAACTGAAGGGAGGAAAGGTTCATTTCAGATTACAGTTCCAAGTTAAAATACATCATGGAGGGGAAGACATGATGGTGGACCTTGAAACAGAGCTGGTCACTACGATGAGCGCTGGTGCTCAGCCAGCTTTATCCTATTTCTGTAATCCAGGATTCCAGTGCACAGAATGGGGCCACTCACAGTTAAGGAGGGTCTTTCTACCTTGCTTATAGAATCAAGATAATCCCTCATAGGCAGGCCTAATCTACATAATCCCTCACACTGAAGAAAATGTTTTACAACAGGATGTCATGAAGACTGAGCACCAAGTCTTGAGATTCAAATGCACGTCGGCATATGCACAGACCCAGCTTTTCAACTAGCAGCGCCCAGTGCAGGGATGGCAGGGTGGCTACATGTTATGCCATCCGAAGGATGAATCTTGACTTCATTTTCCATGGGGGTCTGTTCTAGGCAGTGAAGCTCATTGAACTTGTGAGATGAAGTAGAAAATGGAAAAGGTAGAACAAAAATGTCTTGGTTTGGGTGCATAATTCATGAATCCTGAATATTAATATTAATGATCCTTCTCTCCCAAGTCAGGCAAATGAAATATATGCAGAGGAAGATAAACTTGGAAGCCCAGAAACTTCAGGTATTTTAGTCTTGTTCCCCCGAGGGCATAGCTATAAAAGTATAGCCAGATTTGTATAGCAAATTAGAACTTGCTAAGAGCTTTTATATTTATTAACTTGCATTATGCTCTCCATGAAGACGGGGAGACAGGAGAGAGCTCCCACTTTATGAATGAGGAAAATGAGTTCCCACCAACATTACAGAGCCTGCTAAAGGCTGAGCTGCTGCTAAAGTCAGGTGAACTGATTCCAAGCCTCTGCAGCCTCACTGGGCCATGCTAGATTTTATGTAGTACAATTAAGATGACATGAACAAATTCCTCATAATGTTATATTAAGCAAAAAGCACCAAGTAAAAGCCATTGTGCAAAGAATAGTTAATAACCTCTTTGAAAAGCTTTCCATGTCTATAAAATAGAATATAAATAGGGCTTATCATGTGTTTATTGAGTGATAATGTACAATGATAAGTAAACACAGTGCCTTTTTTGGAAGATGTGATTCTATGTAAACAGAAATAATCTGGAACCAATATTTGACTGTAAAGGTACTCTTTTTGATATTCTTT
>PVHP010039614.1:0-15000 GCA_004024765.1 Zapus hudsonius | reverse complement strand
CCAGAGTTTGATTCCCCACTACTCATGTAAAGACAGATGCACAGTGGCGCAGGCATCTGGAGTCTGGTTACCGGGGATGGAGGCCCCACACCCATTCTCTCTCTCTCTCTCTCTCTCTCTCTCTCTCTCTCTCTCTCTCTCTCTCTCTCTCTCTCTCTGCTTACAAGTAGATTTATTTTTTTAATTGGTCAAAACAGATGAGTGGACAAGAAGCCAAGAACCAGAAAAGAGAATTTATTAGCCTTTCAGGTTCTTCTCAGGTCAAGACTTTCACAGCTAGACTGTATTTGTCAGGATTTCCCCCAAGAAACAGAATCAATAGGATGTATATTAATATAGAAAGGAAAGTCCGTCGCAATAACTGGCTTCTGTGAGTGTGGAAGCTAAGGGGTCCCATGCAGAGTACACTGTCCACAGCTCATGAATGAGAAAGGCTGACGGTATGCTTAAGAAGGAGCCGAAGTCCTAATGATCAAGAAGCCAACGGTGTGATTCTCACACTGCAGCTGAAGGCTTGATAATCAGGAGGAGGAGGCCAGCAGCAGCTGAAGTTCCAGGCTCTAGACGCTGAAGAGAAAATGGATGTCCCAACTCAAGGCTTTTATTTTCAGGAGCGCGCCAGTGTCTGAAACTGAAGAATATAAATTCTACTCCTCGGGCTACTTGCTTTCCTCATTGTCTGCAGTCCATGGTTATGAAACAATCATCTTCTGTTCACAGCTTCGCCACCGTGTCTGTAAGAGTGTCGTGCATGTACAAATATGAATCTTTGATTTAATGAGTGAGGAAGGAAAATGGATAGATCTCTCTCTTCTGCCCACATCTCTTCTTTGCTCTAAAAAAATGACTCACCTGACAAATGAGCCTATTCACTATCAGACAATTTCCTTGGACTTTATATATAACCTTCTTATTCTAATATCCATTAATGTATTTTATTGTTTATTAGACCTCACAATAATAGCTATATGTGCTACTACTATTTAATAACATAAATGCTTCATCAACTCTGAATCCTATTACACTGTCCCCATGATTTACTAACTGAAGGCCTAAATGGTAGGAAAAATGTTCCCCAATTTCCCTCGTAATCCATAGCTTCACACTCTCATTCCATTGTTCTCTCTTCATTCTATTCTCAAACCCCTTTATTTTTAAGTAGTGATGCTTACACGGATGCAAGCCCTTTTCCTTTTGTTGAACATTGGCAATCAACAAATTCATATATTTAAATCTATGGGTTATCCCTTTTTGAAATCTTCCCATTCTTTGCTTCCCCAAACCATTATACATGCATGTCTAAATGTAGATTTGTGCTTCTTCCTCAGACTACAAAAGCAATTACACTTTTAAAACTCTACTGTAAAAAACTAATCACAATACACAGAATGAAATGTCACTCTGAATGGCAGGTTCTTCCCAAGCTGCCAGGACCAAACTTTCAAAAACATCAGTATTCACAAGACAAATCCCAATTTACTGAGTCCACCAACAGGTTGCAGAGTTCCCCCCACGGTGTTGACAAGTACAGTGCAGAGGCTGCTATACAGTTATAATGAATGCTGGAAAAGAGGCTGGGAGGCCTGTAATGATAGTATTTGGAGTTTATTGCCTCCCTATAAAAATAATCTTCTCTTCCTGCCGTGAGGCAGCTGAAAATGCCCTGTCACTCCATATGGCTTTACTCCATGAAGTCTTTGGAGTAAGATCCTCAGAGCAGGGAAGAGTCCTGCCTTTCTTCCTGTTTCACAGAGAAAGGAGCTCATCATTTATAAAGAAAGATGTGTCTGTCTATTACCAAGGACTTATTCATGCATCATTTGGAAAATATCAGGGCATCAATGTATCTATGGATGACACAGAAGCTTCTGGGGTACATCGTTGAATATCAGGGCATTAATGTATCTGAGGACAACACAGAAGCTTCTGGGGTACATCCTTTGAACTTGACTTTTCACTTGAGTGAAAAACATGGATTCTCAATCAAAGAGTGTCAGTATCAAGAACATCTGGATCCAGATGCTAGGATGTTCATATATAAATCCTGCAGCAAGAGCATTTAACCTCTCCTCAGCTATAGAAAGCTTACTAGTGACCAGAGAATAGAAACTCTGCTAAAGGTCTAGTGAACCCTTAAAGATGAATTCAAGCAGCTTGTAACACTGCATTTGCCCTCCTTCCCCCAGAACTGTTCACACAACCAAAGGTGTGGGTTAGTTTATTGAATACTCTATCTTTAATATGATCCGTGATTAAATTCACTTACTATGACAATTCTGGAAGAGGAGTAAATAAGTTCACATAACAAAGGTGGAGATGTGCTTCTATTTGAGTTCTCAGATGCACTTAATGGTTAAATCACAGATCTTCCAGAATCAATGTAGTAATTTCCAGTCTGAGTTTCCTGGGATCAAGAGCCTAGGAGGCTTTTCACAGATTCCTGGAACAGGAAATAATCACAGAGCCTTCCTTTTTCTAGCCATCTTCCTCTGATCGCCTGCTCTCTACGGCAGGCTCCTGAGCACAAGACATCTTTCATTCTGGTGTCTTAGCCACAAAGTCTATTATTCCATGATCTGTGCAGGCATGAGTGAAAATGGGACTGTGTCTGCTTCAGGGAGCTCTGCATGAGATGAACATTCATCAATTTATAGACAACAGTGAGATCTTAAGAAATAAAACACAGCTGGGAATAGTTATGTGGTTTTTGTTATAAAAATAATGCTTTGTGTTCTTCTTGAGCTACAGGCATAGTTACAGTTAACTAATGACAACAGAAATCCTGGGACACAATGAGTTATCTTAGGCATCTACCATGTGAAGAAAGGATACATTTGATTGAGGGTATGTGACCTGGTGCAGTAAGCAGAAAGTCACTGAGGCAAGTATGAATGGTCCTGTCCCAACCACACTCTGAACTCTCTCCCTCATCCTGAACTGCATTCTCCTCAGCTTCTCAGCTCACATGTCTCCTGCTTCTACCAAGCCTCCTTTGCTGACTCTCTTCTCTGTAGTCTCTGAAAGGCAAGTGTCATTCACAGGGCAGAAAGGACAAGCAGACTCTAATGAAGGTACAAGTGTCCTGTGCTTTAAGGAATATGCTAAAGCCAGGACCAATGACATAGATTTAAAATTGATCTTTGCTGGTTTCCCACATTCGTATCTGATGCATGTCTGATTTAGGGCCTTTCTATAGTTTTATCACACACACATATTATACATATATATGCATATATATATATATATTATCACATATATATGTGTGTGTATTATCTGTGCCAGAGAACACTTAGCAAAATTCCTAGAACAAAGTATGTGTTCACAAAATCTATGCTGATTAAATAAAAAGTTAGTGGTCTACCCCAAAGAACAACCATGACATATTTTTTTAAAGTGATACCTAATGGATTATTTTTCACTGTGAAATTGATAGGTGTAGTATTTAAGTTATTTTGAAATTGCTTAGGCACCTTAAATGTCTTTTTCTCAGCTTCTCTTTAAAGTTTGACAGTTACATCTAAAATGTAGCTTCAATGGAATTTACATGGTCACTATAAATGTAATTCAGCCCACTAATTGGAAGATTCAGTATGTAAACATATTTTTACTATTTGGAAACTGAGAAATACTTAAGCAAGGTGATTTTACAATTCTTTTTTTTCTGAACAACAAAGTTTAAATTCAACTTTTAAATTTATTTGTGAGATTTAGCAATAAAGCATCAAATAGTAGTTTGAATTATTGTGTGGAGCTATTCATCCCACTACAAAACAGGTAGCAGACTTTTCTGTAAAGAATCAGAGAGTAACTATTTTAGACTTTGTAGGCAATATTGTATGCTATGATTTTTGCAGTTTTCTTTGTGTGTGCATGCATGAATATGTTTTATCATCCTTAAAAATATTTTAAAATGGGGCTGGAGATATGGTTCAGCAGTTAAAGGTGCTTGCTTGCAAAGCCTGAAGGCACAAGTTTGATTCCCTAGTATGCATGTAGAGCCCAATTTACAAAATGGCACATGCATCTGAAGTTCATTAGCAACAGTGAGAGACTCTGCTCTCTCTCTCTCTCTCTCTCTCTCTCTCTCTCTCTCTCTCTCTCTCTCTCTTAGTTTTCATGCTGTAAGAAATAGAGAATAAAAAGTTTATCAATGACTAGAAAGTGTTTTTCACTCAAGACATAGTTTACCAATCTCCACTTTACAAGTTATTTGTGTTCTACTAATTATGTTGTTTTAGTCCCTATTGATAAAGTTACTCATTGGGTGAGTATTTAAATCAATAATCAATAAATAAATTCTTACATGTACTGTCGGTTATGTGAAGTCAGTTAAATATTTTGAATATCAACAGTCATTAACTAATCTACAAGTTTTTCATTTACCCACCATTAAAGTCTTTAGAAGCAAAAGCAACATGATCTTAATCAGTTTTCTTAAGGAAGGAGATGCATGCTTTCAAAGGACTTCAGGTCTCAAGGAATTCAGTGAAAAGGTAAGTAATGTATCTGAAGTGATAGACACGAATTTTTAGTTGATCATAAGACTTCTACATCTTCCTTTCCTCAAGTACCTAAACTTGTATTGAAATTAGGTGCAGAATGTATGTGAGGCTTGTACAGCCCAGGACAGGGAAACATATGGTCTATAGATACATATCACAGTCTTCAGGCAGAAGTGTGTTATAGTTGGGAGTTACAAGCACATAGACAGTGTTATCAACCAACACAGTGGATTAATTTACCTAGAAAGAGGGCATAGAGGCCAAGGACAAGAACGGATAGTCATCAGGACTCTTGGCAGAGTATTCTCTTCTTGGCCTCACCAGGCAGGGTATCATGTGAAATGCGAGAAGACAGACATGGGAGCAATGGCTTCTCCTCCACATCTGAGGATTGCTTGAATGGCCATGTGCTCCCAGCATGTGTTCTAGAAGACGTAGCTGGTAAAGGCAAAATAAAGGCAGACACCCAACAATCCCATATGTAGCAACATTTTAAGAGAGCTGAAGGAAATGACAACTGGAATTGTATGTGAGTTCTCATTTCTAAATTGTTTAGCCTATCTTGATGGAATATCAGTAAATAAAGGACTCATTTGGTTTTGGGTTCCATACTTTTGGGCTTTGTATAGATATTGATAGATATGGATATAGATATAGATATAGATGATACAGATCTAGATATAGATATAGACATAGACATAGATATAGATAGATTAAATATAGATAGATGAGAGAGATAGATAGAGACAGAGACAGAGACATAGAGAGATAGATGGTATAGATATAGATATAGATATAGATATAGATATAGATATAGATATAGATATAGATATAGATATAGATATAGATATAGATATAGATATATAGCTATGCACACAATGTATAAGGATTTACTGAATGAGTGAACTGAATTTTTTTCCATTGGTTCTGTGAACATTGATCTACTCCTTCCTTTGTTTGCAGGTAAATAAAAATGTGACAGGTAGTCTTAAGTAATTTGAATTTATATTTGGTAGACAGTTTTTCTCACATGAGTGAACTTTCCTCATTTATGCATGTCATTAATGACTAATTGTTAACTTTTTTGTCATGTTTTCTCAGGCTGGCTGATAACTTTGGGATAGGTAATAGACGCCATTCAAAAATATAGAACAGGAAATGTCTTCTAAAGAAACAAGTGCTGAGCAGAAATATTTCAATGGCTTTTTCCTATCATTGCTAAATTCACATTTTCTTGACCAGTATTCAGTCCTAAAAATAAGTTTCAAGCTAAAAATGAATGAAAATGTGAGAGGAGATTAGATTCATGTTTATCTTCAGTGAAAGTTGACAATTTCAGAATTAAAATGTGAATCCATCTAGGCTCTCAAATTTGGTCCTGATACCGCATAATTTTGTAGGCTTGCATTTCCTTACCTTTCACACTGCAAAATGGAATGTTGGCATGCAAAGGTCACCTCGGCCAACCAGTTTTTCACAAAACATGGCGCAGTGACATTTGAATTCAACCTTATGTCTACTGAACTACTCACTAGACTTACTTTGACAGATCTGAGTATGATGGATGTAGATTTCCATCCAAAAGGTTTGGCTAGGCCTCAGCAGTAATATAACCTTTCTTAAAGGTTATTTTTAACCACTTGCTAAAAATTCCTAGAGGGGAAAAAATGTGACGTGCCCTTTGGTAAAATGAATACAATAATGTACCTACAATTGATACTTCTGCAGTCAAGTTTAGTCAATGGCCCAAATGAGAACTGTCTCCTTAGTAAAGGACTGCCCAATCTGGCCAAGCTCTGGGAGTGGGGAGAGGTATAAGGTTTTTGTTAAAACTAAACCAACCTCTAATGCTTAAACAATGAGGAAGGAGAGAGGAAAACCCTCCTGGAAGAGCTCTGCAAAAGCCTCCATTATATTGTCAATTATCTCTGATTTTGTTATTATAAAGTCAAGCTAAACACAGAGCACTGGACTCATTAATTAGGAATTTCATTAACTCTGAAGGTTAATTTCACAGTTAAACAATGTTTGGTTTTATTTTCAAAAGATTTTAATGCAAGCCCATCCCTGAAAGATAGAAGTATTTCAGTCAGCATATTGACTGCACCAACAAAATTAGCAGCACTCCATTTGAGATAATAACCCCAAATTATTTCCCAAATAAGACCCCATGCACATTTATAATTTGTTAGTGACTGGTCAAGAAAAAGGGTTATACAAATATAATTACTCTTCCGACTCATGAAATTTGGGTAAGTGTGGACTTTAGTCTGACAATGTCAAAGACAACCCATGGCCATTTTTAGTTCACTATTTAAAAATGTATTATTCCAGGGTTTCCTGGTCATTTAGGTAATAGGAGTAATTAACAGTGCCATGCAAGCCACACATGTGGTAAGACTGTGCCTTTGTGGGTTGGAACAATGGGAGGCAGAGATTAAAAAAAAAAAGCTTTCTCCTGGAATTCCTGTCCCTTCACAGAATGGTAGCTATGGATATAGAGTCCTCAGAGATTGCTTTCAGAACGTGAGTGTTCTGAGATGATTTCCCCCAACTCCTGCATAGTATAATCATACATTGAAAATATGGCCCTGTGAGGTCAGAAACAGACAGGGTTGGCAAATACTTTAAAGAAACTCTACTAAGTGGTGTTATTCTTTCCCTGAAGTCAAGATAATAGCTTTTATATAAAGTCTCTTTTGCAATATTATTAAGAAAAGTAAAGCTATCCCATTCATTTCTTTGATGAAAAGCTATAAAAAATATAGAATCTCTGTTGTTATTTTACCCAGAAAGGAGAATGTTTCTTCAAAGTCTGTTGCAGTTACCTTCTTATCACTGGGACAAAGCATCAACCAGAAGCAGCTTGTACAAGAAAACAGCTTATTTCTCCCTAACAGCTTCAAGAAGTTTCATCATGGTGGAGAAGCATGGCAGGAAAAGACAGCCAGTCATCACATATCACATCAGCAAAGAGGAAGCAGAAAGAACAAACCAACTTCAACAAGCAGGCTGGGCTAAGATACCTCAAGGCTGTCCCCAGTGAATCCACCTCCCAAAGGCTGCAAAACCCCCCTCCAGAGAGCACCATCAAATGAGGTCCAAGCACCCAAACATATGAGATTATGTAGGGCAATCCACATTCAAATCACAATGGCAATTTAGTATATAGAGCTCAAAAATGCTTTATACCTTGAGACAAACACCATGTGAAAAATACCTTGACCCTTCTCTGTAAGCTATCTAATGAAAATATTAACATTTTACATAAATCTATTCAATATTGCCTCCATGAAGGTTCTAGAGTTATGTCAGTAGAATTGGTACTATAAAATACACAATGTGAGAGGATCTAATTAATTCAAGTTTTTAAAATCAGTGTTCTCAGCTTTATTGATGAGACAAAGATATCTAAAGAGAAAAAATATATAGATACAGATAGATGATTGACAGATAAATAGATGATAGATGATAAATAGATACTGACATAAACCCTTCATTAGAAGATTACAGGTTAATTCCCCAGCTCTTTCTTTAGTATGAACACTGAATGGTTGGGGAGAAAAATAAAATAGAGTATCTGATGTGTTTTAACATAGGCTGATGCATTGTAGGTAGCCTTCCCATTTAACAGATTTTTCCAAAAGAACAGAAAATCAGCACCCCTGGCTTTCAATTATGATGTTCTAAATATAGGTCCTAACTCTAACAAGCATGAAAATTATGAACATAGGCTCCACACACTAAAGAAACTGAACTGAGTTGAAATAACTATTCTAATTCTAAAATTTTACCTTTTATATTGTTATTTCAGAAATAACTATTCTAAAAGGTAAAATTTTAGAAACTATATTTAAATTTTCTTTTCCAGAATTGTATAGATTTTTATATAGTACAACATCCTCTATTTTGTGTATTTAAGTTTTATCACTTAGCTTTATAGCATTTATCAGATAAAGATGAATGGATGGTAGGAAGGATAGATAGGTGATTGACTGGATGCATAGCAGATGTTTCAACTACTAAGACAGGTTTGCAGAAACTGCATTAAATGAAGAAAATGCACTTGGCCGGAGACTTGAAATGACATAAGAAAACAAAGTCAGACAACCTCTCTATGAGTGACAATCTGTTGGAAGAGACTCTAGAATCACAGATTTTTATCCAATGAAGAATTCTAGACAAAACTATCTGTGTGGAGAAAAGTCCTAAAATTTAAGCATATCAAAGATAGGAAATTTATTTGGAGAATGAACCTGAGTTCAGTTTTTCTAAGTTCCTTGTTAGCAAGTTTGAACTTTTTATATCAGCATCTATGCCCAAAAAAAGGGGGGGAAGGCTTTGATGAAGATCATATTTTCATTTTAGAAGATAATTTTAGCAGTGGTACAAAGAAAAGGTCATTCAGGTAAGAAATGCTGAAACATGGTGCAGAGACACTCACAGTGGGAATAGTGAGCTGAATGTCGCATCTGAGGGACCTCTCTCAAACACTTAAAGGATAGATGAAGAAGGGGCCGGAGTCATCTTGAAAGACTCAGCATACAGGGAGACCATCAAGTAAGAGAATTTAGAGAAAAGGGTAAGCAATTCAGTTGAGGGAGTGCAGCTAATATATTTTTGAAAATGTTAGTTCACAATTATATTAGCCTTTTCATGAAGGACGAAGTGTCAGTAGCTGGCATGTCCCAAACATAGGTGATAAGGAGACGGAAATGCGAGTTACTCAGAACTGATCAGAATATGCTGTCTGCATGTGACAAAATACACTGTACTGCATCGAGATGTATAATTAGTATATGCTTTCCAGCAATGTGAAGGTAATCAGTTAATATTGCAAATAAAATAGTGCTAATGTTGAAGCGGCTACGCCATTCTAGAAAAGCAATGTCATTAGTTTTGGATGAGAAGGTATGTCATTTAGAGGCTGCTGCTGTGGATTCACAAAGCGCCATCAAGAAGAAGTGCTGGAGAGAACAGGATCATGGATGATCCCAGGAAGGACAGCCAAAGGAACCCTAGTAAAAGGAACAGTGGATGTGTCAAAAACCAGTGGAAAAGTAAATTTGTAAGAAATAAGAGATGAACTCCTGAGTCAAATGCTATGTGAAAAAATTAATAATGCAACACAAGAGCAGTAGATTATTTTCCAAATGAAATGTCTGTGCTATTAAATCAGTATATTTCAATATTTTAGGGGAAAGGTATGGCTCCAACGTGCTGGACAGTAAGCAAAAGTAGTTGAAAGGGTGACTTCCAGCTGCTCATTTAGTCATTAGTGAGTTCACAGATTCTTCCTGATCATTTAACTGTAAGCTATCAGGAATCCTCAATGCACGGTCAGCTGTCTCTTTCCTACATTCTGGCAGGGGTAATTCTAAATTGAGAATGTAGACACAGGGACCTTGCAGATACCCATCAAGGTAGGGTAGGAGGGACAGAGAGGGGAGGATTTTCAGTAGAGGGAAATGGGCCCATTTGTAGCCTAAAGGAAGTTGAAATGGAAGGAGAGAAGGTACTTACGTTGTGGGACCCTGCTAAGAGGCATGGAGGATATAGGGTTTTGCTCAGACCGGAAGGCATCCGGGACTGTCTCCTTCTGTTAAAGGAAGTCGAGTCTGAGGCCCCGATAATCTCAAGCATATCCTGGACCCACCAGCCCTCCAGGCAGGCCACAGAGAGCCCTGAGATAAGCAGGCAATTCAAGGCCTAAACTCACTCCAGCTGTAATAACAAACCTGGACAACAAGGTTACAGTTCCTCTGCAGCCATCACCACTCTAAACATGTCTAGAGTCACATAGAAAGCACCCCCCCTCAACTTATCTATTCAAACTAGGCATCCACAAGCTACTGGCCCCTGCCAATCCACTCATGAGATGTCCACAGACTACCCTGCTCCTACCAATCCCCTTGCTGCCTATGTCCCTGCCTCTGCCTTTTTCTCTATATAAACAACTTTTTTTTATAAACGAGAGCTGTCCACTGCCACGTTCTCCTGGGTGGCTATGCTGCTGTTCACCCAGCTCCGTGGATGAACTGGGGTGTTAGTGTACAATGACCTCCGAAGTAATCCACAGACCACACTTAAGTCATCAGAGAGTAGATGGGAGCTTGGCATTTAGTAAATGGCAGCTGTCCTCCAAGCCCAATGGTTCTGCTGATATGATCCTCTACTCAGGGAACCCAGGGAGGACATGGTTACTATTCCATGGCTAAGCACTGGAGCAGGCTCTTCGGATTCTAAGGATCTGGGGAAAGAGGCTGAACAAACTTGGAGAAAGAAAGAACACTTTGTTCCAGAAGATCTCACAGTCTTCCATGAACTACACAGTAGATAGTCCCAATCCAATTATAAAGTTCAAGTGTGGATGCTTCCACCTTGTGGTCTTGCTCAATGTGAGAATCTGGGCCCAGTGAGGGTGCCTCCGGGAAGAGGATAAAGCCAGGGAGGGCTTGAAATAATAAAATGATTTGGTCTGAATGAATTAGAAAATCCGAATTGCTAAGGAGCACTGGATAACAGGAGGTGAGTGGGTTAACCAGGTCATGTGTAAACCACCCTCTCCAGTACCTTAGCCTGAACCAGACTGTTTGATGGCCCCTAGACACTGCAGCTGGCTTAATTATGTTCTCTTGTATGCAGTGTGCTGTGTTCCTCAGTTATAACTAGAATTCTTTCTCCTCCTTTTTTATTTGTGTGTTCATGTTTACTTCCTTGTCTGTGTGCAAATCTCAATTCCTCTAGTTCCCAACAGACACCTACTGCCTGCAATGTGTTTGAAAAAAATCATAAAATGTGTGTGCATCCTTGTAAAATATGTAGAGCTGTTTATGTTTTTAATTTACATAAGTAGTGCCATGCAGAAAAATCCCTGCTGTCTCTTACCTTTCCATCCCAGCATTGTTTTTAACATCTATCCACATTGCAGGTACAGTCTGTCACCATAATGCAAATTAGTTCATATACAAATGGTAAAAGGGGAGTGATCTCATGATAACAAAGGCATTGCCCTGCTTCCTTCATGATTTTCCTGGCCTGCTGGTGTTTACAGCCACTGGATAAGAGTTAGTGATGACAAGATACACAAACCGTAGAAAGAAACAAGGACAGAGGCTTGGGTGGTATTCTGAACATTCACGTACATCTTCCCTCTTCTTGGCTGGACACCTATCCACGTGGAAGTGTTTATATCAGTATCTCTTAGATCTTAGCATCTTTTGTTCTCAACTCCAAATTCAACAGGCTGAACACACCCTTACCCTCCCTTCTGTTTCTATATTTTAATTAAGATGAAGCCTTTTATGCGCTTTAGTGGTTTTTCATGTGTTATGAATTTGATGTCAGGCTGGTGAGATGGCTTGGCAGTTAAAGGCACAGATAAAGACAGTCTGGGTTCAATTTTCAATTCCCTAGCTTCCATATAAAGCCAGATACACAAAGTAGTACGTGTGCCTAGAGTTTGCAGTGTCAAGTGTGGCGCTCTCTCTCTCTCTCTCTCTCTCTCTCTCTCTCTCTCTCTCTCTCTCTCTCTCTCTCTCTCTCTCTCTGCCTCTCTCTCCCTACCTATCCTTGCAAATAAAAATATTTTTAAAAGAATTGAAGTCTTTTGAACTGTTCCTATATCTACTAGAATACTTATTCTTTTCAGTGTTTTTAATGGTTGTGGTGAATCAGTTTGAAAATGACCATCCCCGTTTTCCCTGTAGGTTCTGTTACTTTTAGGGTACAGTTTTCTGGACATGAAATCTTGAGGAGGTAATATAACTTAAAATGGAAAAATATGTATATCAAAAGCATATTGCTACAAAGTGGTGCATGCATCTGGAGATCATTTGCAATGGCTGGAGGCCCTAGTGTATATTTTCTCCCTCTCTCTCTTTCTCTCTCTCTCTGTCTCTCTCTCTCTCACACACACACACACACACACGTGTGTGCATGCACACATGCAAATAAGTAAATAAATAAATAAAAACCATGTTGCTAGCCCAGAATGTTAGCTGTTCATCTTTATATGTATACTTCTTCAGTATTCATTTACCTATTGCCCTAGTAATGAATATCTAGCTGGTCACCAAATTCACAAACATTCACTGAATGACTAAAAATAAATTCTAATAACAGATAGTCTCTTGGTTCAAAGAAAATCTCATTTAGTAGAGATGGAAATACATTTTGAAAAGGATAGATAATAACACATAAGATAATTCAAGGGAAGTTGTGCAGCAAGTCAGTTAAGGAAGTATTTTGTTGATGACGTTGGGAAAATTGGCTTTTCTGATAAATTATATTGTTATTGAGGTATCTACTGCCCCTTCTGAACTGAACTGAGGAAAGATGACATAATGTTCAGTGGGGGGCACTTGAAACGGTGGGGCCTGTCCTGCCAAGATTAGCCAAGACCTTTTCCTTCTCCTTGTATATTTTCA
This sequence comes from Zapus hudsonius, assembly GCA_004024765.1. Classification (NCBI taxonomy): domain Eukaryota; kingdom Metazoa; phylum Chordata; class Mammalia; order Rodentia; family Dipodidae; genus Zapus; species Zapus hudsonius. The sequence goes on along the minus strand of PVHP010039614.1, from coordinate 2,069 downwards.
TTGGGGCATTTTGTCTTATGATGCTGATTTTATAGTGAAGCAAACACAATACACATTCAGAAACTGTACCTCAAAGTTTGGCCTGTCTCAGGCTATCAGTATGACCATAAGACACTTCCTCAGGATGCTAGGCAGAAAGCCTCAACTCCTAGCCAGCTACACTATTACCAGGGGAAAACATGGGTATTCCATCCAGTGTGCTGTATTGATAAACCATCATGGTCAGTAGGTTAGGTGGAATCAATGCATTTTGACAGAAGATATTTTCTATTCATGACAGGTTTACAGATCATAATCCACTATATATGAAGAAGCCCCTGTAATCTCCATTGATGGATATTAGCATTGATTATGTGACTATTCTATGGCTATGGGTATTAGCATTCATTCTGTGACTTATTTGTGCAATAAAATGTAAGTGTGTGTTTGCTACATCTGAGAAGAAACACTCATGGTGAAAGTCCAGATGTTTGTCTCTCTTTTTCCTCCACTGGAATGTCCCAGATAGATGCTAATCCTTTGAAGCATAGCCTTGGTCTATCTGAGAAAAGATAAACCACTAAGATTGGGGTTGTTTATGACTGAGCTTAAAGTAGCCTAAATAAAATAAAATACAGTAGCCTAAATCTAAAATAGGTAAAAATATTCACCTGGGACAGAGAGAAAGCAGAGTTAAATTCTGGCTTTCTACTATAAGTTAACTATTAGAGAAATTATGAACACATTGGCTATAGTATGTGTGTTTCAATGTCTGCACAGTGACTTTCTCAATAAATGAGAAAAATCTCTCTCAGCCCATTTGCTTTCCATGGTTTGGGTTACCTGCAGCCAGTCACAGTTTGAAGGTATTAAATAGAACATTCCAGTAAAAAGAAGTCTATTGGTTGTAAATTGCTTATTGATCTGGGTAACATGATGACATCCTAGCCTGACTGGGACTTGAGTCATCGCTAGGTCTGGTGGATACACATGGTGTATACTACCCAACCAGAAGCCTCTTGGCACTGAGTTATCAGACCATCTGTCCCAGTACCCCAGCGTTCAAGTTCAAGAGACACTCATTTTACTGTAAGCATAGCGGCCCCAAAGCGTATGAACAGTGGTGCGAAGGAGGCATTAACAGAGGACAGATGCCTCTAGACCAGGAGGCAGTGCCTCTGGGCTTAAGAAACCCAGACTGAATGGGACCTGACACTCTGTACTTACAACCATCCACCAGGGGTCTTAGAATGTATCCCCCATGAGTAAGCAGGATACTGTATAGCCACTGATCATAAAGGAAAAGCTTTGACATTTCAGGTTATATGAAAATTTAATATATGGTAACTAACATATAGATTGGGAGAATATTCTCAGAACAAAGCAAGTAACAATCAAATAACTTAAAATTTTGAAGATGAATTTTAATTCAAATAATCGTTAAAATAATAACTTGGAGGGACTAGGGAGAGTGTTCCATCACTCACATGCTTGCTCATCAAGCAGGAAGACCTGAGTTCAACTCAGCACTCACATAAATACTCAGCATAGTGGTGCTCACCTATCAGCCCAGCACTGAAGAGGCAGAAACAGGAGGATCCCTGGGACTTGTTGGTTAGCTTATCTACTCAAATTGGTGGGCTCAATGTCAAAGAGAGAATGTGTCTCAAAAAAAAAAGTGGCCTTGATATTCATGACTGCAAAGCCTAATAATACCTACCCATTGCGGGAGGAAAAGATGATGACACAGAAACAAGTCAGAGACTAACTGAGAGGGGGAAGAGATGTGGGGGGTGGGAAAGGAATCATATTGGCTTATGATCTATGATTATTGAAACTGTCAATATCTCCCTCCTTTCATCCTATGGGAGCTGCTTTCATTGATAACCGCCCTGTCAAGTTTTATTGCAGTTTTCTAGTGTGCTGCTTTAAAAATAGGAACATCTCTGTCTGATCCCAGTAAAAATCTCATATGAATTAATGTTTTGCCTTTAATTGTTATTACAATTTCATATATGTCTAAAATCTGATCTTTTTTATTTCTGTGGTAAGTCCTATTGTGTTTATTGTACATTATCTTTTTGTGCAGC
>PVHP010039613.1:0-16267 GCA_004024765.1 Zapus hudsonius | reverse complement strand
AATCGGCCTTTTCTCTCCCATCCCAGGGCTCTGGGGGTCCCGCGCCCCGAGGGGCCAGCTGTCCCCGGAGCGGACCGTGCGACCGGAGACCCGGCTCCCCGGGAGTCGCTCCAGCCCCTCGGATCTCCGGGACGGGCGCGAAGAGCAAGTTCTGCCGTCCCCCAACTTCTGGGATCCCCGGCCAACTTTCCCCGGGGGGTTCGCGGCTGCCACCCCGGGCTGTCGCCTACCTCGGGGTCCACGCAAAGCTCTGGGATTCCGGGCAGCGGAGTCACATCGCTGTCCCTCCGGCGGTCCCTGCGCCCCACCCCGGTCCCCGTCGCCGCCGCGCTTCCCGGGTCTCATCCAAGCTTCCCCGGGAGGAGGCGGGGGGCGCGCGGGGCGGGCGGCTTCCTCGGGCCGGGGAGTCCCGGGCCCCCGGGGACGCGTGGGACAGCCAGCCAGCGGCACCCGGAGCTCCAGCCTGCGCCCGGCGCTCGGCTCAGACATTATTTAGCTCTTCGGTTGCGCTTCCATTGGTCCAAGCGCGCCGCCCCCAGCCCTCCCTCCGCTCCGCCGCGCTCCCCGATCCCGTTCGGGGCGGCCGTTTAAAGGGGCCGCCGCGCCTTTTCCGCGCCCGGCTGGCCCCCGGGGACCCGCGGGATCCCCAGCGCACCTCGCGAGCCGATCATCCACTCTGCCGGGGCCCATCACGGCTCCCTGGGGAGCCCGGCGATTGCCCGCTGCGCCTCCAAGGGTGGTGCGGCGGGGGGATGCCCGTGGTTCGGACCGGCTGTCCAGGACCCCCGTGTCCCGCGCCCGGCGACGCGCGCAAGGGCGGGAGGAAGCCAGTGCGAACGGGATGCGCCCCGGAGGGCTCTCTCTCCAGGTTTGCAACTCTCCCCTTCTCTTCCATCCCAAGTTCCGTAGGAGAGGGCGTGCAGCCTCTCCCCCACCCCCACCCTCACCGCAGACACACCTTCCCGCACCTTCCCGCACCGCGGAGCTTGGAAAGCAGAGCGCACACAATGAGATTTCCCCGATCCCCGGGGGTGCGGAGGGGGGAACCTCGGTTTACTCGGCTGCCTTAAACACGCAGGCTTAGTTCGCGCCCTGACCTCTCCCGAGTTTGCCGGAGAGGGATTCGATCAAGATAATAAGCGCATTTTTTATTCATGAACGACCTCAGGTAACGTTACACCAAGTTGCTGGCTCCCTCCACCAGCCGGGAAGCCCTGCTCAAGCCTCCCCACGCAGCCAGAAGGAAGGAAAGAGAAAAAGCCAAGAGAGACCCACCTTCTCAGCCACCACTTGTCCAAGGGACCATCAAGGCAGAGGCTCTGGGGAAGACTTGGGTCCCCAAGCTCCAGACAATTTACTACGTCCCCCCGCCTTGTCCTCGGAGGAATGGGGGCGCGGGGGGAGGTGGGGGTGCCCGGTCTTATCTCCTGCTCCGCTGCCAAGAAGTTAAATTATGGAAAGTGGAGATTGCATGGCGGAGGTCGGGCTCGCACCCCTCGAGCGAGAGAGCGAGCGAGCGAGCGCGGATCGGCGCTGGATCTGGGCAGGCAGGAGCCGGGAGGGCTCGGGCTCGCTCGCGGGTGAATGGGGAGCGGGTGGGAAGTCCACGAGAGGGCTCCACGCCGGCCTGACGCGCGCCGTCATATGATACCTCCTCTGCCTCGAAATAGACACCCGAGCGCACGAATTACCAGAATCACCATCCAGCGCATTGCAAATGATACATCTTTTATTAGAAGAACAATTCCATTCCGGGGACCATGGAGTGCTGTTGCAGATTTTATTTTTTTTTTCCCCCCACTGCCAGCCCTGGCAAATTTACACACAAACCAATGCTTTTCATAACGAACCCTGGTTGGATGGGAGCAAAAATATATGGAGATTTGGTATTAAATCTGCTTGAGCCAGGGGTTAAAGCCAGGGGGCGGGTGGAGGGGGGCTGGGGCGGGGCTTCTCCTTCCCACCCTCCACCCACCCCACCCCCCAGGGACCAATCTTTGGGCTTCTCTTTTACCTGAGTTGAAGGAATATTTACATGGCTAGAGGCCAAAGAACTTTTTTTTTTAATTTCCCTTTGCCCATTAGATGAACTGTCATTGGTTCACCTGGCTTCCTGCTTGCTGCAGACTTCAAATTTAAGATCAAAGCTCAGCACCGCAGACAGTTCTTAACATGGAGCCCCGAACCCTCTAGGTTGCACGAGGGCCTCAGGAGGTTCCAGAAATTAGGCTGTGGTGTGCCAGCTGCAAAGTTCAGGAATTAGCATTTTCAGAAGCATCCCAAGCCACTTGAATGAAGTCACTTGCATCTTGGGAAACACTGGATCTTAGGAGATGCAAAGATGCGTCTCAGAGACAACCCTCCCCCCTTCCAAGTCCTCTAGGCCTTTTGCGTGATGCACATGTGTGCACTTTTCTGTAAAGTTAAAGGGATTTAGGCTAATAATTGCTAAGACCCATTGCTAGAGGAATGTTCCTTCCTAAACGCTTCAACATTAATTTTGCTAAAGGAAAAGATTTGTAAACTGCTTCCCTTCCCAGACCTGTGGCCATCAAGAATGTGCCAGAGAAGAGGGTATATAATGCAATTGCACACTGGGTGACATTAGCCTAAGATGATAGTGGACAGCGTGAGCTCACTGACCTTAGCTGTTTCTGAGCTTCTGAGGGTCTCAGTCATCTTTGCCCCCATGTTGTAGACAAGGGGGTGACACCCCGTACCGTCATTTACCCACATTCACCCACGCCAGCTAGAAACACCCCAGTTTCTGGTTTCCTCCCTTCAAGCAAAGTGAATGGGAAAGTTCTTCAGGGCCTTTGCAAATTGTTGGGCTAAACAGATAAGTTATTCAAATGTATGCATATTCTTAGAGTGTCACACATTTAGCTTTGCACCTCAGTCAACTTGATGGAGCAACATGATCAGTATAACATGATCGCCCTGCTGCTACACAGACGGGGAGCTCAGCTGTTCAATGTTTGATATGTAGGAAACATCCAGAGTGAGCAGTAAGGGAGTGCGTGGCTCTGGGCTTGGACCACTTTAAAGACCCTCTGTATTTGTCCCTAGGGTGTAGGCTCAAGGCAGACACAATTTCTTCTGATTTTGTGATATAAGTGCCTGTGTTATGATTTTTTTTATTTATTCATTTTCAAGGAGAGAGAGGGAGAGAGAGAGAGAGAGGTCACCACCTTGTGGGTCTGGCTTATGTGGGTCCTGGGGAATTTAACCCAGGGCCTTAGGCACTGGAGGCAAGTGCCTTAACCGCTGAGCCATCTCTCCAGCCCTGTTATGATTTTTTGAAACACTTGTTTTTCTTTAAAAGGGACGAGAAGAGTCCTACCCCAAACTGTAAAACAACTTTCTTTCCAATCTTAAAATTTTCTAGAAAATGAGTTCTGTGCCCAGGTTTTGAAACTCAGTCGTAATTTACTACTTTTATGAAGAAAATCCCTGGCAAGTGAATGCCCCATTCTTTCAATCTTTTCTCGCATTCTCAATGCTGCTTAGTTGGAAGCTCTAGCAAATCTTTTATCTGCTGAATTCACATTGCTATGTCAGCATTTTTTGCTAAAGGAAAAAAAAATCATTCTCATTTCTGAGATTCTGATTGGATGGGTTTGTGGCCAATCCTCTCAGTCTTACTCTCCCTTGATATCAGATAAATAAATGTTTATATCTTCACTATCCAGTGTGTGGTGCAATTTTGCTGAGGACAAGACAAAGGAGACTGAAGAGACAGAAAAAACTTAGAAATAAAAGATTAGGTGGCCATTCAATCCAGTAATTAGACCTCCTTGCTACTTCATAATTCGTGATTATAGCATTACCCAACAGCTAGAGACCAGACTTTTATCTATTTGCCTTGCAAACATTTCTTACATTGAAGAAGAAAGAAACCAAGATAAATTAAACACCAGCACCTTGCAGAAAAATCTGAATTTAAAGAATTTTTATTTAGGTAATAGATACAGAGTTTTGGATGTCTAAGATCAAACTTTTTACAAAAAGTTTCTCTTTTTTTAACATTCCCCCTTGCCTTCTTCCTCTCTTCCCCCACCTCCCAATTACACACACAGTGGTTTCCCTACTTACTCCAGCCTGGCTTTGACTTGCAATTCTTCTATTCTGCAGCCTGCTAAATGCCTGCATATTATAGGTGCATGCCAAAACACCCAAATTGCTTCCTTGTTATGCTCAAGGGTGAGGCTAAGAACATAGAGATGAGACCAGTTTCTGATATAATAGATACGTTGGCAGCCAAGATTCTGAGTTTATCATATGAACATTTTCTCTATCACTAAAAGAAAGGAAAACTTGACAGATTGAAAAGAATGCTGCTTATATCACTCTGATGGGGCTTGCAAGTTAATATTCAGTGATTCTCAATTTTTCTTTTTGTTTGGTTTATGGTCTAATACTGTCCTAACCCCATGTTCTAGCAGGACAAGTGTCAGACAGAAATGTAAATTCCAATCTACTCTTGTGAGGCAATGTAAACTCATCCTTATTATCCCAGTCGGAACAGAGGCAGTAGGTTCAGATTTGACTCTGAGATGTTTTTCTATTAATAATTTTAATTGGCTGAGGTCAATTCTACTATCACTGTAAGCATTTTATGCTTAATTATGTTTATTGAAGTTTCTTGGTTACCCCTGCCTTCACTTTCTTTGCGAAAAAGAAAAAAAATTGTCTAGAAGCAAATGGATTGACCTCAAACACTTTTGAAAATTGGAGAAAATAATTAACACATGGAAAATAATAAGCAAACAGAAACCCCCCCCCCATGAGCAGAGTGACAAAGATATTTTCAAATCCATGCTTTATGATTTCAAAGTTCAAATTTGGCCTTGAACTGTGCCACTCGTGATTTTTGAAATTGTGGAGGAAGGCCTGTGTCCTGAGAGAAACCTTAAGGGAAAATAGTTTCCTTATTTATTGTACTTCTCTGTAGCCTTACAAGCTAAAAATAGCTCTGGGTTAAAGATGCAACTCGGTCCGTAGAGTACTTGCCTAGCATGTATGAGGCCTTGGGTTCAATACCCAGCATAGCACAAAGCAAGCATGGTTGTGTATGCCTATAATTCCAGCAGTTGGGGGCTAGAGTCGAGAGGATCAGAAGTTCAATGTCATCCTCAGCTACATAGTGAGTGGAAGGCCATCCTGGGATGCATGAGATTGTGTCTTTAAAAAAATAAGCGGGGGGAGGGGGAAGCTCTATACCATCCTCAAATGTGACCAAATTGGTCAACACCTGTCACAGGAACTATGAGACATGGCAGAACTATTAGTTGCAGGCAAAAGCAAAAGACCAAAGAAAGAAGAAAGGGCTCCGATCTGAAGTGTAGAATTAGAAAGTAGAAAATTGGAGATATTTTGGTAGATCAAGAAAGATGCTCAAAAAATCATTATGAAATTGCAGAGGCCAACCCTACCAACATATGAGAATCATCTACTTATAACCCTCACAATTGCAGATTGTCCTTGAGGACATTTAAAAATTAGCCATGAAGAATACATCGATTTGCTCATTCTAGTATGTATGTAAACATAGTCAGCAAAGGTATGAGATAAGTTAGAACCAACAGTGGTAACTCTTGGTGCTTGTTGGCTGTAGCAGGAAGTTTGACCCTCTGGGTTTCAGTCCCAGTGAATCAGATCACTGAATCAGATCACTGAATCAGATAGTAGGCAAAAATCACCTTATTTTTAAGACCCAACTATTTTTGACTGTGTGCTGACTGGAGTGAGTGTTTTCCTACTGCTAAATTTTACATTTTCCATGACAAAAAGAAGCAAGTATATAAAAATAATTTAGAACAAAACAGTCATGGTGCTTCCTATATTCATATTAAGAACATGTGCAGGGCTGGAGAGATGACTCACTGGTTGAGGTCACCTGCCAACCCTAAGGACCTGAGTTCGATTTCTCAGTGCTGATGTAGAGCCAGATGCACAGTCTGTTTGCAGAGGCTAGAGGCCCTGACACACCCATTCTCTCTCTGTCTCTCTCTGCTTGAAATAAATAAATAAAAGTAATTTTTAAAAGAGAACATGTACACAGTCATATTATGCACATGTACTAAAAGATTTTTCCGTGATGCTGATATGTGCGGAGTGATCTCTGTGATGGAGAGCTTAGGCAGGATGTACAGCTGGCCTTCTTGAGTTGGTCCTGTAACAGCACAGGCATGAAGGATCTAAAAACCTCCACGGCACTGGAACGCAGCAGGGTGAGCTCACTTCCATCGAGCAACAGCAAAGTTGAGAAATGATTCCATTTCAGGTTCCCTTCATTTCATAATTACATGCATTCAACTGATGAGAACTTGTTGTGGATTTGTGGTAGTTTGAATGGAGGTCCCTCAATAGATTCAAGAATTTATTAAAATTCTTCTCCAGCTGCCCAGCTGGAGGGAGTGTCACCTCGGTGGGATCCTAAAGCCTAGTCCTAAGGTGTCTCTGGGGTGGGAATTCCAGCTATACATATGTAAAAAGCGGCCTGAGTTCAAGCAGGACAATTTTGTAGTTTGCAGCTTGCAGTTTGAGGGTGTCTGTTTGCTTTTGGAGTTGGTGATGGGTTTTTCTCTCTCTGCTTAGACCTGTGAAAGGGGGCAATCCTCTTTCGCCATTCTGGAACTTCCCCTGGATCTATAATTTCAATAAATCCTTTTCTCCCATAAACTGTGCCTGGTTTGGAGGTTCATCCCAGTGGTGTGTGGCTGAGTATGACAGTATCTACGTGTGTCAGACACTATTCCATGAGTTATGATATAGGTGGATAAAATAAAACACAGCTCTGGTCTTTAGGAGTTTATAGTTTTGGCCATGAGTTGTATTTTACTACATTGGACCACTGGGTAGAGAATTATGTCATTTTGCCTTGCCTGAGGTTTGGTATAGCATATAATATGATGAACTCCGCACACCCCTCCAGTCCTGGGAGTTAGGGAGGGCTCACTAGGTTTAACCAGTGCCCTGGTTAGGGTGATTGGTCATTGTTTCTTGTGGTCATCGGCATCCGTGTTTTCAAAAGGTAAGCAAAGAGTGACGAATCGGGAAGAAGAAATGAGGCAAATGACTTGTGCTGGAGGCAAATAATTATTCTACACATGACAAGGTGGACCTTTAACAGATAGGCTTTTACAAATCAGCATCTATCTCCTCCTCATTGCTTATGGGCCTATCACGACAGACTGCACTACTTCTGAGGCCTTATGGAATCCTGCAATGCTAAGACCTGGAAGTTCTTGCTTATAATATATCCTTGCTGGGCTGGAGAGATGGCTCAGCGGTTAAGGCACTTGCCTCCAGTGCCAAAGGCCCCAGGTTCAATTCCCCAGGACCCACGTAAGCCAGACCCCCAACGTGGTGGCCCTGGTTCTCTCTCTCTCTCTTTCTCTCTCTCTCTCTGCTTGGAAATGAATAAATAAAATAAAAAAATTATTTAAAAAATATATATCCTTGCTGCAATTTATATCTGATTTTATTTCATCCAACCTTAGTGAAGATAGAGCACAGCTGCTTGCTATTCTCCTATTGGTATTAAGTCACCGCTCAGGCTGTTCTCATAACAGGAGATCAAATCTCACAACCTCCTTCTTAAACTCCAACTTTTAATTCATTAATCATTTTCCTTGGTCTACCCTGGACCTCCTCCAAGCTCTCTATCTTCTTCTGAAAATGTGGAACCCCGAATTTGACATGTGTGTGAAATTATCCAGGGCTCAGGAAACCAATGAATTATTAATCGTCTGAACACAGCTGTGAGGAAAAGGTAAAGGGAAAACTCAATCAGATTGACAAATCCTCCCTTATAAATTGGAGACAGAAGTGGTGGCTTAGCAATGCGACCACCTTCAAATCAAAGCTGGATCTTTTATCTTTTGCTTATGGGTGAAGCTTGTTTTATAAAGAAAGAGAGCCTTTTAACCTCCCCTCCCCAACAGACTCATCCAAGAAGAAGTGATTTTTCTGTATTCTATTCTATATTCCAACTTTTAGACTTTTTAAAATTAGTATCTTTATTATGAATAATTATATACCTAAATTGGAATGGTGTTTTCAGGAGACTCTGTTTTTATATAATTTTTATATAATTCATATAATCTCCCTTAGGAGATATGCGCTATGAAATACTATATCACTTTTTAAAAATATTTTATTTATTCATTTTCAAGCAGAGAGATACAGAGAGAGAGAGAGAAAGAGAGAGAGCACTAGGGCCACCACCTTGTGGGTTTAGCTTATGTGGGTACTGGGGAATTGAACCTGGGGCCTTTGGCACTGGAGGCAAGTGCCTTAACCGCTGAGCCATCTCTCCAGCCCACTATATCACTTTTGATGCTTTTACTTTCTCCTTAACTAAACCATTTTCCCCCTTCATTCTGTTGGCCTTGTTAGGCTTTACCTAATCAGAAGAAAGTGAGTACAGCTAACTTGAATTTAGTAAGAGTCATACTAACCTAGATGATGTCTAGAATAAAGTTGTCTTGAATATTGTATCCAGTGGGCATACCTCCATTATAATCTCACAATCGATATCAAACACAGGATGTCCTTCTCTATATAAATATCAGCCGAGGTGGGATTGGGTCTTTCTAGAGATTTAAGCACCTTTAATTTCTTGCATGACTCTAGCATCTCTAAAAAGGCCACTGCCTTGTGCTAAGATTTATCTGCATGTTGTATACACCCATCATTGTAAAACCACATGTCTATAAGTTGCTTTCTAGAAGAAGGGATGAAATTTAGCAAGAAGATGCGCAAGTGATATATGGTGCCCTTTCCTCTACCATCTATCTCTCCAGCTTCACTTCTAGAGCCGCTCTTGCAATTCTGAGTTGATACCAAGGACCCAGATACCAGCTCCTGGCATTTTCCCAAACTAGATCTATTTTCCAGAGGAGTTCCAAGTCCGCTGAGAAGCCTGTGGAGGAAGAACATTGAATTGCACAAGGAAAGCCAATAAACATTTTAGTTCCCAACAGGGACTCTAAGTCGTGCAATTACGTTTGCGCCTCTGCTCGTCCATTCTCTTTTTCTCCCTATGTGTAAACAACATGTTTGGAGTTTTGTCATCCACTCTGTGTCTTTGGGAGGGGGTGGTCCTCACCACAGCATCTGCAGGGCCACAGCCAGTAACAGATAGAAATGGCAAACTTATGAAATGGCTTCTAAACACACTACGTCCTAATCTAAACAATTTATAATGTTTCTTACTCAATAACTCTCAGAAGTCAACTATCTTGGAACCGCCCTAAACAAGTTAAGAAAGGAGGGAAGACATCATCCGTTGGGTAATTGTCTAACGTCAGTGGCAGAATGCGTAGGTAAAGAGTTTCAGATTTCTGACTTTTCTCTTCAGTGGCTGGATATTTACTTCTGGAAAATTCTGTCTTGATAGTGTTTTAGACAGGACGACAAGTATAACAATAAGGTCTAAGAACTGCCTAAGAATTTTCAGATCGATTTAATGATTAAACAAACAGCTTTGATACTAAAAAGATATAGGTTTGAATCCAGCCTTGCCAGTTATTTGCTTTGTAAATTAGCATAGTTTCATAGCTAACTGAACTATCCGTTTCCTTACCTTTAACGTATGAGAAAGAATAATTCTTGCAGAGAAAGATGAGTGTGAAGGAGATTCACTGAAGTGTGGAAATGCAGAAGGCTCATCACAGTGAACTCACTGAGGTCAGGTTTTACTACTTTACTCAATTCCAGCTGCTTTACTGCCACGCAGTGTCTCATCACAGCTCACACTGGACTGGGATAGGTAGCAGCTATATCCAAGCCTTCCATCGATTAGCAAAAATTAAAACCGGTTCTAAAGTAGCATTTGTGGCCACCAATCTTGAGACTGCCAGGTATTCCAAATAGGTGTGGTAAGAATCTCTTGAGAAAATAGATGTGCAAACCATCTGAAAATGGGTCACTCATATCACACCTGTGTGGTCGTTTTTCAATAAAAATAGTGTTTCCTTTCCTTTCCTTTCTTCAGTCTTTCTTCCTTCTTTTCTTCCCTCCTTCCAGCCTACCTTTCTGCCCTATCTCCTTCCTTCCTTTCTTTGTACTAGGAATTGAACCTAGGGCCTCACCCATGCTAAACAAGTACTCTAATACTTAACTATCTTCATTCTTTTTTTAAATTTTTGTTTTAATTAAGACAGGTTCTTGCTAAATTACCCAGGCTAACCTTGAGCTGTGAGCCTCTCATCTCAGCCTTCCATGTAGCTGGCGCACACCACCATCAGGTTCAGCTTTCTCATACAAGGAAAGCCAGAAACTTTAGGCCAGAAAACTTTGATAGGCCTGAGGTTCAGCTTCTCTACTTCAGATTTTTGTTTGTTTGTTTAGGAAAATTACTTCAACTCCTCAAGCTCTAGTTTCCTGGTTTATGCAATCAGAATATAACCTATCTCCAAGAGTTACACTGACAGTTAAAAAACATGTGTCATGAGCCTTTCCTTCTCATGATGGGAGTCCTCTATTCTGTTAAACTCTCCATGTGTTTTCCCCACGCTGGTGGCTGGAGAACTCTGTAACTCCCCATGTTCCCTTAAATAATAAAGTCTCCCAGTATACCTTAAAAAATGTGTCAAATACGAAGCAATTAACTTATCACTGGATAAATACAAAGCAGATGTTCCCACACCTCACTATTTCCATGAAGTTTTTTTTTATTCATTTTCAAGCAGAGAGAGAGAGAGAGAGAGAGAGAGAGAGAGAGAGCACCAGGGCCATCACCTTGTGGGTCTGGCTTATGTGGGTCCTGGGGAATTGAACCTGGGGCCTTAGGCACTGGAGGCAAGTGCCTTAACCGCTGAGCCATTTCTCGAAGTTTTGATGGTGTACTAATGACAAAGTTGAAGCTTTTGGTTGGTTGGATCTGAAGAAGTCACCTTGGGTAAATGTTCAGACCTTGAAGTTGCTATCTTTTTCAATGGAATGCTAACCTCTAGGGAAGTGCAGTGGTGATAGCTAAGGTAAACATTAGAATAATGACTCGCTCAGCCAATGGGAACAAGCCCACCACACCCTGGCTATCTCATGGTCTTTTGCCCACTGTGCAGTTTGTCTAATGGCAAACATGAATTTTGAAAGTTTTCTTCCAATGCCAATTTCCTTTGCCAGAAAGGAGAACCAAATGGCTAACGTTGACATTGGATAAGTTAACCTTTCTGAGTCAACACTATGTTAATAAGTGCTTCCCACATGTTCTCTTGTCAAATAGGTGTAGAAAATGTTACCCGGTCGTATTTGCAGACTTGATTACCTGCAGGAGTTAGATACTTTCCCATTATATGTCAGCTTCAGTTATTTCAAAGGACATCAATGCTGATACCACCTCAGATTGTAGTTATCCAGCTGCTAGATCTTAGTTAATGTATAAAAGTGCACCAATTACTATACGGCACAATATACTATGTTTAAAGCTTTTTGTGACTATTTATCAATGCAATTGGCTTTTGTCATGATATAGTTTTTACTGTATTTATTTGGAAACATAATTCTGAGAAGAGTTTACAAGAGGTTTACCAGACAGTCAAGAGTCTATGCCACAGAAGTGTCTACAAATGCCATGTTAATTCAACATGCGGTAAAAGTTGATTGGGGAAGTTGTAAAGAAATCAATTCTTAGAGAAGGATGAGGGGGAAAGCAATGCGATCACTGTTTCTTGCTTATTAGAATAATAAATATTGAGCATGGAAGGCAGAAATCCCAGTCCTTTGGACAAATGGTCTGAAGGAATAAGAGAGAGAGAGAGGAGAAAGAGAGAGACAGAGAGATAGGAGAAAGAGAGAGGAGAAAAAGAGAGAGACAGAGAGATAGGAGAAAGAGAGAGAAAGAGAGACAGAGAGAGGAGAGAGAAAGAGATAGGAGAAAGAGAGAGGAGATAGAGAGAGAGAAAGAGAGAGACAGAGAGATAGGATAAAAAGAGAGAGGAGAAAGAGAGACACAGAGAGAAGGAGAGAGAGAAAGGAGAAAGAGAGAGGAGAGAGAGGAGAAAGAGAGAGAGACAGGAGAAAGAGAGAGGAGATAAGAGAGAGACAGAGAGATATAGGAGAGAGAGAAAGAGAGAGAGAGGAGAGAAAGGAGAGAGAGGAGAGAGGAGAGAGAGAGAGAGGAGAGAGAGAGAGAGAGAGAGAGACTCAGAGAGACCCTGCATCACCCTTCCTGGCTTCCCCGCTTATTACCTCTCTGGCCAGTTTGACACCTGTCCCCTCTCCCCCATTCCCTCATTCCGTCATGTTCACGTCACAGACTTAATATGTTTGGAACATTTGTGCAATTACCTCACACGAGTATTTCACTCTACAGTGGCCCCAATACTTCTGGATTGTGGATATGCAATAAATTTCCTTGAAGCTGGAGAAATATCATTCCAACTCCTTCAAGTATGGATGGCTATGGAATTTAGCTTATTTTAAAGGGATACCTAGTTAACGCAACACTGAATCACATCCTCTAGTACTAAGACCTTGGCATTTTCTTCTGTTGGATCCTATCTCCCAATGTCTGTAGGGTTTGAGGCGCCTTTAACACTCCTCAGAGATTAAAAAAAAATTGGCAAAACTCTTTCTACTTCCTTTAGGGTCCAGAAATGCCCACAGCCATTTAAAAAACGTCTCAAAAAAGCTGCATCTATCTTCCAGCTTCAGGTTGAATTGTTAAATTCAGAGGTCACATGTCGCTTAACTGATGGCTTTTAGAAATCAGTCTTGAGGGTTTTTTTTTAAGTTAATACTTTGAGATATATTTTTGCCATTTGTCTAAAATAGAATTCAAGAATGATGTCTGTCATCCCTCGTGCATCAGAAGTTATTTTAAATATGGCATCTTTATAAAAGTCAATAGCTGCCTCATCAAAGGGCAGTCATGTCCAGCGTGGGTGGTTGAACTACTGCAGTAATCTAGCCGATCCCAGGGAAGGGCTTGCAGGCTTTCTACACCCACATTTTTTCTTAATTATCGCCACCAGGCTGAGTTAGCTAAGGACAGATCTAGAGCGTTTCCTGGATGTCAAAATGCCCACACACCTTCTGCAATGCTTGGGCTACCAGCTCCCTTTCCTGTTTCTACCGGTTGGTCCATCTAATTATCTATTATCATATATATATGCCTTTCAAGAAATATATATATATCATTATTCATGAAAGCAAGACATTTTCAGCATGCAATATCTTTGATTTTAAAAAGAAATGACATAAAAAAATTAGAACTCTGCTGTCGTATAGAAAATGCATAGAATGTGATATTGGACTTTCTACCACTCCACTCCTTTGAAAATAGTTGTGAAAAAGTTTAGGATCATTATTGAAATTAAAACTTTGGTGTCGTCATTCTTGAAAAGGACGGATTTCAATACGAAGATTTCTATCCAAGTCTCACATCCATTGCTTTTTGAGTTTTTATCATGTGCTTCTTAGCAAGTTAAAAATTGTAAGGTATCAAAGGTTAGGGTAACTTAGGTCCTACTTCCCATGAGTAAGTGGAGAAATAGTTACAGGCCATATCTCTTGTAGTACTGAGGGATGAGCCTAAGGACTCAAACTTTCCAGGCAAATCCTCTATCCCTGAGCTCCTTCCCCAGCCCTCTTTTTCCTTTTTGTTTTGAGGTCAGGGTTACATGAAGTTGCTCAGATTGGCCTTGAACTCAGTCCGTAGCCTAGTTATCCCTCTATGATCTTCCTGCCCACTAATAATCTTCCTGCCTCGGCCTCTTGAGTAGCTAGGATACAGGCCTGTATCATCTAACAAAGCTCCTATTTTTATATTATTCAAGTTTGTCATTGAGATGCAAGTAAGAATTTATCCTGAGACTGTCTTTTTTTTTAATATTTTATTTATTCATTTTCAAGCGGAGATAGAGAGAGATAGAGAGAGAGAGAGAGAGAGAGAGAGAGAGAGAGAGAGAACACCAGGGCCACCACCTTGTGGGTATGGCTTATGTGGGGCCCTGGGGAATTGAACCCAGGGCCTTAGGCACTAGAGGCAAGTGCCTTAACCGCTGAGCCACCTCTCCAGCCCCTGAGACTGTCTTTTTGTTTTTGGCAAGAGGAAACAGAAATGAGATGACTGGCTTTTCTAGCTTCTGACAACAAGTTGGGAATAAAGCTTGAACTAAGCTCTTAAACCTGGTTCCCCGTGTTTTCTTGAAACAAGTACAAATGCAGAAGTCTGTGCCTTTCAAGAAATCTGAGTTAATATAGTGACTAGTCTTTATCATTAACCTACAACTTTCACCAACATTGGGATCATTCAGTCTTGTTCATGGCTGAATCTACAGGTTCTAACACAGTTCCTGGGACAAATACATTGATAGGCAATGCTTCTAGAATACAATATGAATGCTAAGTCTTTACAGACAGTAAAGATACTTTTGAGGTGAAGTGGCCAAAAACTCATCTCATGAGCAAAGAAGAGTTCCATCGTCTATGTCCCCAGGTAAACAAGTACCTAGGAATCCAAGACAGGGATGACATTCCAGAGGGTTGAAAGAAAGCAAGCCAGCATGAACTTCTGCATCAGCTATGGGCTGGGTTAAGTGAACTTTGACAAAACTCTGGTCATTAGACCCTATGACTCAGGAGTAAAAGTAATGTACTTCTTGACTTTGGCCTACCTTTGGTGTTGGTTTTGAAGGAATTAGTGGCTCTCACTTGGCCAGTGTGTCAGCAGAGGAGGAATCCTGCCTCAGATGGTGGGAGGGGGAAAGAATGAAGCTCTATCACAGGCTGGTGAAAACTTTCCATTAGTTCTTCAGTGTTCTGGAAATTATTTGTAGACCATTTTTAAATTAAGTAAATCTAAATGGGAGGAAATGATACCCAAAACTCCCTGAGAGGCCTTCGTTGGATTTGAGGCAGCATAATCTAGAAACAAGCATGGTTCTTTAATGTGAAGAAAGGGACCCTGAAGTCACTTTATTGTGAATGGGTATTGTGGGTCAGGGGCGGCTCTGCAGTGAGTTTCACCTATAAAAGTTGATGGGTGATTCAGACCCCAGCCAATTGCTAAGGGAATCAAGTAAAGAAACCTTCAAAGAGCTTTCAAAGCACTTTATGAAATACACATGAAATCATGTCTGAATGAGAGAGGGGACAAGCCAACCTAAATGTAAATAAATAAACAAAACAAACAACAACAAAAAACCCAAACAAACACCTCAACAAGTGAGAATAGGGGTAAAGAATTCACCCTTAGGAGCCAAGGTTTGGGGTACTATTATTTATAGAATATGAATCTTTCCCCACCAATAAGCAGTAGTTAGACATTTCTGGGCAAAAGATGAAAAAAGATTGTATATTTCTGCAATCAAGGTCACTCTAAAGTCAAAAGTGTATTGTGTATTGTTTAAAACTTTAATCTTGATTTAAGGTGCCTTCCTTCATAACACTTAATAGTAGTAAACTTTTACTGAGTGCTAGTACTTATTTTTATTAAGTACCACACACTATTCTTTACATAGATTGTGGTATATAATTTTAAGAAACACACTGTTTATTAAATCCCCCTCCCCAGAAAACAAAAGCTCATGAGGGAACACACACACACACACACACACACACACACACACACACACACACACACACATCCCTGGCAGAGAAGCAGAGAAAGACACTCTCAAAAGAAAGATAATTTGAGATACTTCTGAGGTAGCAGTTGTAAAATTAAAATAGGCAACTCATTAAATTATCCATAGAGTGAAAAAGAATGCTACAAAAATAGATATTTCTCTGGCAAGTCAGTGCTGCTCAGAACAAATATAGTCTTAAGCAGAGCTTTAAAATCACATGGTATTGGTTCCTATTCGTTAGAATCACTTAAATGGTTAGACTAGTTTGAAGTTACAAGCAAAATTAGGGAGACGTGTATATAGTAAAACAAAACCACATTCAGAATTCAGTTAGACATCATCTTAACAGACAGACTGGAAGCAATATGATCAAGGGGATGCTATCTAAGCAATGTGGAGCCCGTCCCCAAGATCACAGGAAAAACAAGATAAAACCCATCTGTAAGCCATGTTTTAGTGCTGGTTTGGGGACCGATCATGTGTTTTGTGGTCATCCAGCCCCTCATCTTCTCTCTCTTGGCTTGCTTTTGGTACATTGTTTATTACACTTTCCCCCAAAGGACAGGCCAGGAAAGAGAAAGAAACTAAATTCCCAGGTTATTTTTCTTATTAAAAATTTAGAGGATTTTATAGGGAAACATTCTGGCCAATGAAAGCAGCTTATCTACTTTTTTTTTTTTTTT
>PVHP010039612.1:0-16276 GCA_004024765.1 Zapus hudsonius | reverse complement strand
CAGAGAGAGAGAGAGAGAGAGAGAGAGAGAGAGAGAGAGAGAGAGAGAGAGAGAATAGACACACCAGGGCCTCCAGCCACTGCAAATGAACTCCAGATACATGTACCACTCTGTGGATCTGGCTTTACCTGGGAACTGGGGATATGAACCCCAGGTCATTAGGCTTTGAAGGCCTGAGCTATCTCTCCAGCCCACCTGAAGTTTTAAATAGACAGGCTGGAAAGATGGCTTACTGGATAAAGCACTTGTTATGCAAGTGAGGACCTGAGTTTGGTGGGCATGGCTGCCTGACTAATCCTGGCAGAGACAGGATCCCAGGGCAATCTGACTAGCTAGCTACTAGAAGACGCCCGATGCCAACCTCTAGCCTCCATGCAACACACACACACACACACACACACACACACACACACAGTTTATGTTGTAACTAGATGTCACCAAATCACCCTCTGAAGGGGTTTGCACCCCACCAGTAAAGTGTGTACTTCTGTATTTCTGCCTGACTTGTCATAGTCCTTTAGCGAATGAAAGCGTGTTAAGGATCACTTTGACCTGGTCGAGCCTCACGACCTTTCCTGCCAGTTGTTGAAACAAAGAAGTGGAACTACTAAAGCCTTAACTCCCTCGGCCCATCCATATCACCATTGTGACATTTGAATTCTAAGCCCTTCATGATGACGCTCAGTGCTGATGAGAAAGGTTAGGCCACAGTAGACTGGGCTGCTCTTAAACTAGAACCACTTCCCTGACCTCAGAGTGTTTCGGACACAGAGAAGGTGGTTAAGAACCCCTCTGCAGCCAGCAGGTGGACCGGGACAGTGTGCTCTGGACATCTTGCATGAAAAGTCCATGCATTACAGCCTAAGTTCACACTCAGCCTGGCAAGCTGTCATAGTAGGGAGAGTGACTGCATGTCTCTACCCCACACTTCCTCAAGTTCATCATCCTCCGGCCTCAGCCTCCGAGGTGCTGGGATTACACTGTGTGCCACTACAGCAGACCTAGAATTCAAGCTTCGCAGGTGGACCTGAGCCTGGCAGAGTCACGGTGCAGGTGCCGTCGACCCTGTTTCATGCAGTCTGTTGAGTCTGGACAAGCTAGAGGTGCTCTGATGTGGATGGGGTCCATAAAGGGGCCGCTCGATGAACCCTCTAGAACATTCATCCCTCGAGGGCTGAGGAAGAGCAAGAGAGGGAAAATATAACTGAGACATCTTTTCATCAGATGTTTGACTGGGTTTGACTTTCTGGTTCTGCTTCCTGGAAGTTGTGTATTATGTCAGCCCACCGTTTCCCAAGTGCCTTGCAGCTACACGTGAAGATCTTTGCAGGGGGTCTGGGGAGATGGTGTAGAACCACACCATGTAAAATGCCAGGCGCGGCACTGTAACCTGGGCTCTGTGGGGAGGGGGCACAGAGGCAGAAAAAGAGCTGGGCTTCCTGGTCAGCCAGTGAAACCTGAAATGGCAGCTCCAGGCTCAGTGACAGACTCCATCTCAGAGACACAAAGCAGACAAGCAATATGGGAGGGCGCCCTGTGTTCTCTGACATCCACACACACACTTGCATACACTACACCATACCAAAAAAAAAAACTTTAAACCTTTGTAAGGTTACCACCTCATATGGTTGCAATTAAAATTGAGAGAGAGAGATGAAATAAGTTGTGAAAATCGAGAACTGGCTGCAGTGGCACAAACCTGAAGTCCCAGCTGCAGGACAGGCTTAAACAGGATTGCTTGGTTCAAACCAGCCTGACCTCACCTCAAAACAAAGACTCTTGAAAGCATATTGCCAATTACTATGTGGGCACAACCCTTGGGCTCACGGAAAGCTAATAATGTTCCCCACCCCATAGTTTAAACATTGTAAACAGTTGACCTCTTACACCTCAGCAACCGAGATATATGGGTCAGAGATTAAGGGACCAACCTCAGATAGTGACAGAAAAACCATTTCAGGATCATGTTTCCCTCTTCTAATGATTTGGTTAAAAGTAGATTTGGGAAGATGAACATAGTGACTCATGCCTTTAATCTCAGCGTTCGAGAGAAAGTAAAAGTTCAAGGCCAGCCTGGGCTACACAGTGAGTTCCAGGTCAGTCTGGGCTAGAGTGAGACCCTGCCTCAGAAAGAAAGAAAGAAAGAAGGAAGGAAGGAAGGAAACAAAGAAGGAAAGAAGGAAGGGAGAGAGAAAGGAAGAAAATCCTAGACTTAAGATATTATATGCCAGACACTCATTTTTTAATCCATTGGACACACTGAGATATGCTGATATGCTCTGAAGCTCTTCTTGTGGTTTCAGCCTCACAAGCATGGCAGGGCATGTGGGAGCGTTACCCTCAGGAGACTTACCCAAAGCCGTAAGCAGTCAGTCATCAGGGGCTGAAACACCTGAATGTGTCTCTGTTGACCCCCACCCTCGAGTGCGTGAGCCAGGTGTCTGGGTGTAAGGAACATGTAACCCAGCTGATTCTGACATAGGCATTCTTCATTGTCCACTAAGCATGATTTCCACAGAGTGATTGCTTGCTGTCTTATGTTTTTAGGTTCTGAGCAACTAGAACTTAATTCTCAATTTAAGCAAGTGCAGTTGGTTGTAGCAATGCCCAGGACTAGGACTCCTGGAACTCCAAGGTTAAGATAACACAGTGATCACTAAACAGGGCCTTTACCTACTTAAAGGGCTTTCCTTGCCTAGAACAGCTTTATCTGCGGAAGGGTCACCCCCTGGTGGTGCCACCTAGGGGCCATTTACTGATTTTTACAAGAAGATATTTGCTGGTCCAGAAGGAGAGACAATAAAGGAAAAGAGAAACACAGAAACGAGAGAAAGATGCAACTGCATTTTTAGTCTAGATACCCTGCACTAGACAGTGAGCCCCAGGATGGGGTGGCCTTGTCCCTGCTTGCTCCCTGGGCCTGACAGCAGTGCCTGGCACTCAACACGTGCTCAACAATTGTTTATTGGAAAAAAATGAATGAGCCAGGCACTTGAGAGGCAGAGGTAGGAGGAGTTTGAGGCCACCCTGAGACCACATAGTAAATTCCAGGTCAGCCTTGGCTAGAGCCAGACCTTACCCCACCCCACGACTACTACAGTGTAAAGCCCACCTCAAGGCTTTCTCCTTTCCTTGACCTCTTAACTAGTAATAACACTACCCTTGCCAGAAATCTCACAGCATACGACCGCCTCTCAGGAAGCACTTAACTCTTCAAACCTTGGTCTCTTTTCGTTTAAATTTGCACAGAAAACTTATTGCTCTGTATTTGTTAAACATTCATTTTCAGGACTGGAGAGATGGCTCAGCAGTTAAGGCACTTGCCTGCAAAGCCTAAGGACCGGGGTTCAATTTCCCAGTACCCATGTAAAACCAGATACACAGAGTGGCACAATCTTTGCTTTTAGTGACTATAAGCCCTGGTGCACCCATGTTCTCTCTCTCTCTCTCTCTCTCTCTCTCTCTCTCTCTCTGCTTGCAAATAAAATAAATTGGAATGAATTCTCAAAAATAATAATAACAGGGGTTGGAGATTTAGCTCAGTGGATGAGCACTTGCCTAGCAAGCACAAGGCCCTGGGTTCGGTCCTCAGCACCGCAAAAATAATAATAACAATAGCAGGTAATTGGCCTGCATGTGCTAGACCCCAAACAAGGTATTTCCCAGAATACTAAGAACACTGCATACATTATCAGTTTAAGTTTACTTCTCATAACTGGTCACATAGCAGAACCACCTAGAGAACTCTTTAAACTTTGACGTCAGGGTCCCAGACAATGACCAGAAGTTGAGGCTGTGGGGTTTGAGCATCGGATGCTTGAACAGTTCCCTCACGTGACTTTGACAGCCAGGGTAGAGAACCATTGGCTTTACTGAAGACACATTTGATTTACACTTAAGCTCACTCAGCCCATCACCCAGGACCCACAGCAGCTCTGCCAGGTAAGAGGGGCCAGGTGGAGGTAATCTCATGTGCCAGCTATCGAGTGACCACCTTGAGTTCACCCGTCTTGTAAGTGGTGGACCCAGCACCAAAACCAAAGCTGGGGGGAGGGGTGGTTCATCTAGTCTCATTAAGTCATGTTGTAAGCATATTAAGAGCCAGTTAGCAACGACACTCCTCACTGGGTGGCGCACCCCTTCCGTGCCCCGTTCACTCACCTCTCTGCATCGTCTTGTGCTCCGGGACACAGGAACTAAATAAAAAGAGGACTCAGAAGGAGATGGAGCACGCCATGCTGATCCGGCACGACGAGTCCACCCGAGAGCTGGAATACAGGCAGCTGCACACGCTACAGAAGCTACGCATGGATCTGATCCGTTTACAGCACCAGACTGAACTGGAGAACCAGCTGGAGTACAATAAGAGGCGGGAAAGAGAGCTGCACAGGAAGCACGTCATGGAGCTCCGGCAACAGCCAAAAAACCTAAAGGTAAGCCAAGGGACGCTCGCTCCGCTCCCAGGCGTGGGGCCGGCACTGGCTGATTGACAGTCATTCCAGACTCACGTGCATTTCTGGGCCCCGCACCCACAGAATCAGAAGTCCAGGGGCATCAGTTTTAACAAGCCAGGCTAGCTGCTTCCGATACCACCAGACTGCATTATCCCTCAGTTTTCCTATTTATCCACAGCATCATGTCTGAGTCCTTATCACCAGTCCTCTTTGACAGTGGATAAAGAGGGGACAGGGAGGTGATGCAGTGGAGAAAAGACTTGCAGGCAAATGTGACCACCCTAGTTCAGATCCTCAGCACCCACATAAACGCCAGGCCAGGCATGGTGTCCTGCCTGTAATCCCACGACTAGCCAAATCAGTGAGAGACCCTGTCTCCAAGAGCAAGGCGGAGAGCAGCTGAGGAAGACACCCAACATCCACCTGTGTCCTCCATGTGCACATATGTACCCACCACCCACATACAAGCACAGACACCGCACATGCGGCCTGTGGGGAGTGAGGAGCACCCAGGATTCCAGTCCCAGGAAGAGAGAAAACTGTACTTCGGCAGTGTCTCAAGGTGCCCAGAGCCATGCTCAGTTAGTACAAGAGCATGACTGACTAGCAACATCCGTTGTGGGCTTGGGAATCAGGAAAGTCTCTCCACGGCCCATGCCTTCCCTGCCACGGCTCTGCCAATGTGAGGGAGCCCCTGTGGTTCTGGAGCCCCCCCCCCCGCCAGTCCCAACTGACCACTGGCTGCCAAGCTCTGCATCCTAAACCACTGTTGGGTGTCAGGAAGGGAGGACAGGATCAGTATTGGCACAGTGACACTAGCCACGGGTCACACCTAGATAAATCTTATGGTGTTTAGTTGGTGACCTATGCCCCGGAAGCCTTCAGAGTGTCCATGTGACTATGGGGCAGCCAGGTAGAATGCCCACTGACCTTAAATCACACCCTCCTCTTCTTTCTCCAGTGAGATTGATATTGCCTCATGCAAGCACAACCTCTTAATGGAGAAAACACCCAAACCGCTTTTCTCTTTGAGTTTAGGCTGAAATCCAGTGGAATGAATTAGGATATAGAGCGCCATCCAGATAGTCTCCTTCGTGGAAATGTCAAAATATATCACTGGAGGCTGGGTGTGCTGGCACACACCTTTAATCCCAGCACGAGGGAGGCAGAGGTAGGAGGATTGCCACAAAGCCAGCTGAGACTACAGAGTGAATGCCAGGTCAGCCTTGCTAGAGTCAGACCCTATCTCAAAAAAATTATATATATATATCACAAAAATATGTCACTGAGCTGGCCCCATCACACCATTGCCTTTCTCACCTAAAAAGGAGAGAAAAGAACACCCCACACACATGTACACAAAGACGGAAAGGAAGCCTCAGCAAACCAAGGAAACCCCCAGAACATTGACCCTGGAGCCTTGAAGAAAATCGCTGCCCTTTAGCAAACTCAGCCTCACGATGTCTCAGTCTTCTTAGCATTGTCACTCCTGCTGCACAACCTGGCTTTTCCTTGAGGCCATCCGTACCAGTAGAGTTCAGTCTGTCATCTGTGTCATCGTCCTGGTCATGGCTGCCGTGGGAGCCACCCCAGCATGTGTACTGTGCCTTCATCACCACAGGCTTTCCAGACCGACTAACATGTCTTTGTTTCCTCTTTGTCCCTCTTCCTACCAGGCCATGGAAATGCAAATTAAAAAACAGTTTCAGGACACTTGCAAAGTACAGACCAAACAGTATAAAGCACTCAAGAATCACCAGTTGGAAGTTACTCCGAAGAATGAGCACAAAACAATCTTAAAGACACTGAAGGACGAGCAGACGAGGAAGCTTGCCATCTTGGCCGAGCAGTACGAACAGAGCATTAATGAAATGATGGCCTCACAAGCGGTAAGTGGGCAGGTTCCGAGCCATGGCCTCAAGCGCTCTGGGATGCGAGAGAATCCAAGACCCTGCCCCGGAGGCTCCTGGCACACATTTAGGATATTGGTGTTTCTCTGCTGAGGAATGAAGGAGAGGACGACGCTGAATAAAGCCAAGCCCGTGTGGATACTTGCCGGAGTGCGTCTTATCAGACGGAGCACAAGGAATGGCAGGCCAGCCGTGTGGCACCTGGGGCCTCGGAGGGCAAGACAGGATAGAGTCTGCATTCTGTCATATGGTCATTCATCCAGGTTTACAGGCCATCACCCCAAATAATGCCAGACACAGATGAGTAAGGCACTGTCCCCGCCCCCACGGAGCTCAGTCTAGTGAGGGAGCAGACACACAGGCATATTGGTCAATAAACTCTGGAGAGGCCTCTGTGTGCAGTGCTCCACTGGGCTCAGAGAGAGAGGGGAGCTCTCTGGATAAGGGGTCGACAGGATGTGAGGTCACTGAGTGGAAATAGCCAGGTACAGTAAGTACTTCCACACAGGAGGTGCTGGGGGTCATGGTGGGGGAACAGTGAAGCTGGCCAAGGGAAACCAGGGGGCCTAAAGTGGTCATGGAAGTAGAAAACCCACAGCCCCAAAAGAGCCAGACAATGGAGTGCATCTGGGGCTCATAGAACATGGTTGTGAGCCCAGAGTTCAAAGAAGATGGGGTTGGGCGTGGGGGTGCCCACCTGAAATCCCAGCAGTCAGGGGGTTGAGGTGGGAGGATTGTGAGTTCCAGGCCAGGCTGCGCATAGCAAGACCCTGTCTCAAAGGAACCAAGGGCAGGGAGTATAGTTCATTGGTAGATCATTTACCCAGCATGCATGAGGCCCAGGGTTCAATCCCCAGCACTGAAATAAAGAAAAAGGAGGAGGGCTGGGAACCCCTAAAAGAGAGGTACTAGGGTGTTAGTAAGCCAGAGACTGAGCTGCTCAGAGAATTCAGTGATGGTGTCACAAGGTGATAAGCCCTAAGGACCACAGATCACCTAACAGAAAAGCTAGTCCTCCAATCTGCACAAAACTCAAGGCCTGAAAGAGGGTGGCACATTTACTCTAGCAGGAGTAGAAAGTGCTTGTTTCATGAAAACAGGTGGGGAGTCAGGGGTTAGAGCCCCCAAAGCTGAAAATAGGTCTTAACTCTATAAAGCAATGGAGAACTGTTAAAGCGTGTTTAACTAGAAAAATAACTGGAACCCATTTGTGTTCTAGAACAGTATCTGTAATCAAATAGCAAATAGAGGTAGAGACTTGTGAAGAAGCTATGAGAAGAGTCCAAGTAACTAGATAGATGGATAGGTAGGTAGGTAGATAGATAGATAGATAGGTAGGTAAGTAGATAGATAGATAGATAGATAGATAGATAGATAGATAGATAGATAGATAGATAGATAGATAGATAGATAGATAGATGATGGATGGATAGGTAGATAGATAGACGGACGGACGGACGGATGGACAGATGGATGGATGGGTGGGTGGGTGGATGGATGCATAGATTGATTGATTGATAGGTAGATAATAGATGATAGATAGATATGGATAGATGATAGGTAGATAGATAGATGATAGATAGATAGATAGATAGATAGATAGATAGATAGATAGATAGATAGATAGATCAGATAGATAGATCAGATAGATAGATGATAGATAGATAGATAGATAGATAGATAGATAGATAGATAGATAGATAGATAGATCAGATAGATCAGATAGATAGATAGATAAGATAGATCAGATAGATGGTTAGATAGATAGATAGATAGATAGATAAGATAGATTAGATAGATAGATAGATAGATAGATAGATAGATAGATAGATAAGATAAGATAGATCAGATATATGGTTAGATAGATAGATAGATAGATAGATAGATAGATAGATAGATCAGATAGAACAGATAGATAGATAGATAGATAGATAGATAGATAGATAGATAGATAGATGATGGATAGGTAGATAGATAGACGGACGGACGGACGGACGGATGGACAGATGGATGGATGGGTGGGTGGGTGGATGGATGCATAGATTGATTGATTGATAGGTAGATAATAGATGATAGATAGATATGGATAGATGATAGGTAGATAGATAGATAGATAGATAGATAGATAGATAGATAGATAGATAGATAGATGATGGATGGATGGGTAGGTAGATAGACGGGCAGACGGCCGGACGGCCGGATGGATGGGTGGGTGGGTGGATGGATGGATAGATAGATAGATTGATTGATTGATAGGTAGATAATAGATGATAGATAGATAGATATGGATAGATAGATAGATAGATAGATAGATAGATAGATAGGCAGAGGTAGGTGGGTGGATGGATGGATGGGTAGATAGATAGATGATAGATAGGTGGAGGTAGGTGGGTGGGTGGGTGGGTGGATGGATGGATGGATGATGGATGGATGGATGGATGGATGGATGGATAGATAGATAGATAGATAGATAGATAGATAGATAGATAGATAGATGATAGATAAACTAAGAGAAAGCCTGCTGGGCTGGGATGGAGCTCAAGAGTGCTCTTACCTTACCAGCCTGAAATCCATTCCCAGCACCAGGGGCCCGTGCAAGCTAAGAGAGGGGAGGAGGGGCGGATATGAGAATCCTTAGGAGATATAATCGATAGAACCTGGGAACCAGTTTGAGAGAGGGATGACCATGGTCTAGAATCATCATCAATTTACCAAGTAGGAAAAGGAAAGGAGGGGGAGTTTGGATGCCCAGAAAGAGAATTGGCTAAGGTATGGATATGACATCTGAGCCTATAGGTGTCAGGAGTCTGCAGTTCAGAAGGGACATCGGGATTAAAGACAAAAGGCCACATGTCATTGCCATATGGGCAGTTGGAGCTGCGAGGAGCAGCTGAGACCTCCTAGGAGCAAGAGATGGGGTTAGAGGAGAAAAGAGCTGTCTGGGTAGAAATAGACCAAACAAGACGAATCCTCAGACACCAGAGGGGACAGGACAGGCCATGTCACAGATGCCAAGAGGGTGCTGTCACTGAAGGTTCAGGTGTGCGAGACCAGCTACAGTGAAACCTTGGGCTTTGCTCACTGCACTGTGCAGCAAGAATGCCCACAGGGCAGGGGCATGGCTCAGGTCATAGAGTGCTTGCCTAGTTTGCGCAAAGCCTTAGGTTCAATCCCCAGCCCCGTGCAAACAGGGCATGGTGGCACAAGCCTGTAATCCCAGCACTAGGGAGACGGGGGCAGGAAGATCAGAAGCTTGAGGCTATGTAAGAAACGCAAAGCCAGCCTGGTCTGCATGAGACCTTATTGAAAGAAGGAAGAAAGGAAGGAAGGAGAAAGGAAAGGAAACGAAAGGAAATGAAAGGACAGAGTTCACTATAGAGGGAGAAACTGCACATAAGATGACTACCTTTCTCATCAGTGGGGCAGAGAAGCACCTGCGGATTGGGGGAGGCTTAGATGTTTCCAGGCTGAGGATGGGTGCAGGTGTACTCATTCATTCATTCATTCATTTGTTCATCTAGCAAGAATTGAGTACCTGTGCTGTTCCCCAGGCATCCAGGGATACTGTGGTGAATAAGATACCTGTTGATTTGGTTCCGTGGAATTTAAGGCTGCTGTGTGGGGTGTAGGCGAGCAAGGGCCAGGAGCCAGCAGTATAAACAGAAGAGGTAGCTTGGCTAGGGGCATCAGGGACGGCCTCTCTGCCACAGTTATGTAGGCTGGGGAGCTGCAGGCACAGAACCCTGAACATGGAGGTGTGTTGAAGAGCTCCCATCCCAGTTCAGTTTGGAATATGAGAAAGTAGCCTGGGCATAAGACACGTGAGCCACAGGCATGGGCATGGAGGAAGGCTGGCAGGCACGTGGGCCAGGCCATGGAGAGGCTGGTAGGATTGAAGAACGCTTGTCTCTGGCCTCAAGGCGATAGGCATCCATTGAAGAATATCGAGCGAGGACCTCAACAGATGATGTGTTAGAACAAATACTTAGATGTGTGGAGAATGGCCGGCCCAGGAGATGGCAAGGGCAGAAAAGTCACCTTTGGTGCTCTTCCCTGGGCACAAGGGAATAGCGGCTGCACTAGAGAGGGAGCAGTCAGGATGGAGGGAGAGGTGACCACATGTGAGGGTTAGGCACTTGTTGACATGATGAAGAGTCAGGAGAGAGCATGGTCCCAGCCTGTGTGGTGACAGACGACAGAGACATTCATCTGTTTGTCCAAATGGAAGGGGAATGATGAGACTACATAGCGAATTCCAGGTAGCCTGGGCTAGAGAGAGACCCTACCTCACTCTAGCAGCGGGTCAGGTCAGAGCCACTCACGAAGGTCATCTGTGACTTAGTGTGAGCAAAGCAGGTGGAAGGGTCATCTCAGGAGCGGGATGTGAGGGGTAAGGAGAAGGGGACATTGACGGGGACTAGTCTTCCTGTCTTGTTATCCATTGTGGTGACACCTGGCTACGAAGCAAGTGTACAATGAACGTTTGGTAGGTAAGATGTCCCACACAGGGAGAAACATGCAGGCTGCGTAAGAAGGGAGCAATCCCCTCTTTCAAGACAGGGAAGAGAGAAAATCAGGTATGGCCATTACAGTTGTCCGTCACTGATGGCCTACCATGCGCCTGGCGCGGACCCTTTGCTGCTGGAAGCAAAGGAAGCCAGTCCAGACTGCATTGCCTTAAGGCACAATGCACCCCCAAGGTTACCAGCTGACCTCCCCCACAAGCAGGGAAGAGAGTCTCAACCCTTTGGGTGTGGATTGGTTACTGGCAAGATGCCCTGGACAGCAACATTAGTGGCTACAGCAACCTAATGAGAAGCTACTACCCCATGTTTGTAAAGCCCCTTTGAAGTAGTTGCTGGGAAACCCCAGCTTGGCTGAGGTTCATTAAAGAAAACCATTCAGGTTAGCACCTGCTCAGGGCAAGAGTTGGCAGATGTTTTCTAGAAAGGGGCAGTGTCTTGTCACACTGGCCAGCTCCACTAACCACACACAACATGGGCTTGAGTGAGCCTGGGTATCCCAATAAAACTTTATTTATCAACACAGGTAGAGGGCCACATTTTGCCTATAGCCAGTTTCTGGGATGGGGAAGGGTGTGTCACATTCCTGCTGAGTGGCAAAGCTAGGAGTTACATCCATCTTGGGAGAAGCCTGTGAGCCTGTATGCTTGGTCACTACTGAATTATGCCACCCCATTGCGTCATTTCCTTCTGTTTAAGAAAGCAAACTAGCCGGGCATGGTGGCACACACTTTTAATCCCAGAACTAGAGAGGCGGAGGTAGGAGGATCTCTATGAGTTTGAGGCCAGCCTGGACCTATAGAGTGAATTCTATGTCAGCCTGGGCTAGAGTGAGATCCTACCTCAAAAAAACAAACAAACAAACAAAAAGCAACTTGATGTACATCTAGCTTGATAATTGGTTTGTATGTGTAACTTTGGGTGATGAGTGCCAAATTCTGGAATTCCTCATATTTCTACCACTTGTGTGGTCAGAGCTGGTATCGGACGTACTTGCTGTCAACAGTCAGTGAACCCCCACAAAGCAAAAGCACGAGATGTTTCCATCGTTGAAACTGCCCATAGGACGAGCTCTTAGCACTCCCTTGGGGGTTCGTAGATGAGCAAGGATCTTGGGTCCTACCATGTGGGGACACTCCGTGAGATCCTTGAGAGCCAGCCACTCGATAACTGTCCCCGCACAAACTGACTGTGTTGTGTTCAGCACTCCTGCCTTCCATCCCGATGGACAAAGGAGAGGGCAGTCTGTCCTCTCCAGAGGATTTTATTGCACATTGGGATTAATTATTAATTAAGATTAATTATTAGAAGGTACTGGACACATGCTCCTTTCAGCCCCATAGGGTGTTTCTCACCAGAAGTACTCAAGCAGATACTCTGCAAATAACTCCGTGAAACTGTCTCACTGGTGGTTTCTCCTCCATTCAGTTGCTGTAATATATTGGCAATTGTCACAAACTGTAGAGAAGAATAAGTCTAAGGGTGAAATGATCTCCATGGGAACGTGTGCAGATAAGCCAATTTTGGGACTCTAATCTCAGCATTTTTTTTTTTTTTTGGTTTTTCGAGGTAGGGTCTCGCTCTAGCCCAGGCTGACCTGGAATTCACTATGTAGTCTCAGGCTGGCCTCAAACTCATGGTGATCCTCCTACCTCTGCCTCCCGAGTGCTGGGATTAAAGGCATGCACCACCAAGCCTAGCTAGCATTTTTTTAAAGATGTAATTTTTTTCTTTTCCTCAAGTAGCCCTCTGAATCCTTTTTATGTATTTATTTTGTTTGTTTGCAGAGCGAGATAGAGAGAAGAGAGACAGAGAGAATGGGCACATTAGGGCCTCCAGCCACTGCAAAAGAACTCCAGATGTGTGTGCCAGTATTATGTAGTGGGGAGTTAGGCTATGCAGGCAAGCGCCTTATGCACTAAGCCGCCTCTCCGGCCCTGATCTCAGCTTTCTTAGACAAACCGAGGACTCCCATGTGGATACAAACCACACCTAGCAGAGGAGGCCCAGGTCTGTAAAATGTCCATCAATGGCCAAAGCATTTAACTCTGTGGGTTCAGGACCTGGCGTTTCTGTGGTGGGGCTCAACGGGTCCCCACAGATCAGGGCAGGTGGTGTGTAACAAAACTCAAGTGGCAGGAAGCAAAGGAAACCGGGCTAGGATGCACTTATAATCCAGATCTCATTGCCTCAAGGCAAAATGTGCCCTTGAGAGCTGTCCTCTGGGGAAGATGCTTAACCCCTTTGGGTTTTGGACTGGGTGCTAGCAAGAGTTCATGGCCAATATGACCTGACAGGATCGAATCAGCTACTGTGACACGTTCTTCAAGCTGTATGGTTATGGGATGTATTTATGTAACATTACACTTACCTGAACGACTCCATGATTTCACAGTTAAAAGTATCTAAGTATGGAAATGGTCTTATCAAAATAATGCTAAGAGCTACTGTTTATGGAATGTTCCATGTGCCCAGAGACCTGTCCTGGTGACCTTCATGGATTTTTCATTGACCCTCACACCAACCGTAGAGGGAATTATTATTGTTGTTTTCTTGAGGGGGGGAAAGAGATAAGTAAGAGATTGAAGAATTTGGGAAGTGCCACGTGATGGAGCCAGCCTGCAGGCTCTCGCATCTCCCCACGGAGCCCACAGGTGTCTCCACTAGAGTGGGCAGCCTTTCTGGTACCTGCTGCCGTGACTTCAGGCCATACTGAAGAGAGTATTTTTCTGACTTGGCGGCCCATTGGTCAGGTGTTCATGGTTCCCATCCTAATTGTGAGCGTACCTGGGACATCTGTTTGTCCGAGGGACCCCATTTTGGTTCCTGTTGGGAGATCTCTCCCAGTCTCCCCCAGGCGTGATGCGGGCTGCCTTACAGTGTGTCTCTCTCCTGTGCCCGCAGTTACGGCTAGACGAGGCCCAGGAAGCAGAATGCCAGGCCTTGAGGCTTCAGCTCCAGCAGGAGATGGAGCTGCTCAACGCCTACCAGAGCAAGATCAAGATGCAGACCGAGGCACAGCACGAGCGTGAGCTCCAGAAGCTAGAGCAGAGGGTGTCTCTGCGCAGAGCACATCTTGAGCAGAAGGTATGGCCTTCGCCGGGACCCCTGCCACGGTGGGATTGAGAGTGGCCATTTACGGGAGCCTTCCTTAGTTACTAGGGATCAGTCTGGTCACTTCCCACTTGCTCCCTGCATCCTCATCCTAAGTAGTGCCCACGACAGACAGGCATTATCCCCAGAACTGGGCCAGGAGGCTAAGGTTCAGGAAGGTTTTGTTGTCGGCTAAGTCTTTCTACCCCTCTGCTAGGGTGCCCTCAGCCTAGCCAGCCGACTGTCAGAAAGGATGACTATTAAGGGCAAGAGAAACCCAAATGCCATTTGGCTTTTCAGCCATTTTTCAGTCGCACCCCAGGCAGGGTTCTTTCAACGAGAACCAAGTGAAAGTAGACTGAGGTTGCCCCGTGGAAGAAATGGTATCCCAGTTAAAATATTCCTTGTTCCAGGTATCCTGGAAACGGGAAGTGGGCAGGATGTCCTAAGACATCTCAAAGCTGGTGGTATCTTTGCTTAAGCAGTTATCTGTCCATTGCTTCCATGAGACAGGGCCCCAGCCTGCTTTCCCAGACCGTTCTAGAAGGAAATTCGTCAAGACGCAGGAGGCCTGGGCCTTCCTTGGCAAGCAGCACCAGCTCATTATACTCGTGCCTTTGTGCTGTGACAACACACTGGCCTAGATCAGCTCCGGCCCAGATAGCGGAGCCCCAGCAGGCGCTCTAGTAGCAAGTTTGAAACATTATCCCTGGCTCCCAGGCCTCCCCAGCCTAGGTGACTCCTCGCTCCGCTCCAGGGTGTGCACGCGCGTGGGGGTGCCCCTGGGAGAGCCTTGGTGTTAAGGACTGTCCCCTGTACTTCCCACAGATTGAAGAAGAGCTGGCAGCCCTGCAGAAGGAACGCAGCGAGAGGATCAAGTTTCTGTTGGAAAGACAGGAGCGAGAGATTGAAACTTTTGACATGGAGAGCCTGAGAATGGGATTTGGGAATTTGGTTACATTAGATTTTCCTAAGGAGGACTATAGATGAGATTAAATTTTTTTTTGCCATTTACAAAAAAAAAAAGGAAAAAAATGACAAAAGAAAACAGAAAAAAAATTTTTTTCCGACCCTGCAAAACCACATTCCCCATTTTAACGGGCGTTGCTCTCACTCTTTCTCTTCTGACATCGTGTCGGACCAGTGCCTGTTTGTTCTCACTCCATCAGGGGCCCATCCTCCCCCAGGTCAACTTCCAGTGCTGGCCAGAACCCGGCCTCCCTTCACGCCACAGTACGCGTCACGGTACTGACGTGTTTCCAGACGTTTCCGTGAAAACCTCGGAGTCGATCTTAACAAAACCAATCAACCAACAGCAACAGCAACGACAAGGAAACCGTGGATGTATGTTGCTTTAAGCAATCACTACTTACCACCGTTCTGTGAAAGTAGAGTAAAATAATAATAAATAAATAAATATAAAATAAATACCAAGGGGGAGAGAGACACAAAATCCGCAGCCTTACACCTTAACCAGCTGCTGCATAATTTTATTTTATTTTATTTTTTTGGTATTTATTCATCAGGAATTAAAAAAAACAAAGTTTTATTAAAGATTGAAAATTTGATACATTTTACAGAAACTAATTGTGATGTACATATCAGTGGTGACATATTATTACTTTTTTGGGGCTGGGGGGTGGGGGGTGAAGAGATCTTGTGATTTTTAAGAAGCTGCTAGCAAGGGTTGACCTTGTCTTCAGCCGTTCTATTGTATCACGGCGATCGATCATTCTCTGCCGTTGCAGAGTGTGGATACGCCTGAGGAGTTCACAAAATCCCAGTAGCACAAATTGGGCTTTGGCAAATCATGTATTTTGTGTATAGAAGGAATTTAAGGAGAGGTATTACTTATTTTCATATTGTATTTTAACTGTTTCTCTGATCAAATTTTTTTACTTCCTCCTCCTGTTCCTCCCCGCCCCAACCCCCCCCCACCTCCCCTCCTTTTCCGATTCAGTCTTTGGAGTTCAACACTGTCTCTCGGTCAGGTCATCTGGACCTTTGTCCCATTCCTGAGTCCCCATCTCTTTGGTCATAAATATTGCATTATTCACACTTTCAAACTGTGTATTTTCTTACAATAAAAAATGATGAAAAAAAAAAGGCTTGACTTCTTTTGCATGCACTTTAAAAAACAAGAAAAAAAATTTAAAAAAAACCTTTTTCAGGTTCCAAGAAAAAAGCATGATAAATGTCAGAGCTTTTAATTATATTTGTAAATAAAAGTGTTCACCACACCGCCTTGCTGTGTTCTTGTAGCAGGTTCCCTCCAGGTGTTCACCACACCACCTTG
>PVHP010039611.1:0-16283 GCA_004024765.1 Zapus hudsonius | reverse complement strand
TCCCGCGAAAGCATCTGCAAAAGCAGAACTACTTCACGACAGAACCCACTGAGCGTGAACTGCTCACCTGGCATCTCTGAGACCAGAGCAGGGCTGGATGGACGGCTCAGCAGCGGCCGGAGACACTGGCTTTCAGAGACCAAAACAGCACAGTTTGCACATTGCACCTGTTTTTGCTTTTTCTTGTTTTGAATTTCTGGAAGGCAATGCAAGTGGATTTTTAAACTTTTATTTCTTTTTTGGTGTGTAGGTTTGTATACTTATGATGTGTGCATATGCTTACATGTGTGTGGGAGAGAGAGAGAGAGAGAGAGAGAGAGAGAGAGAGAGAGAGAGAGAGAGAGAGAACTCTTTCGGGTGTTAGTCCTCACCTTACACCTTTATGAGGCAAAGTCTCACATTATTCACCATTGTTTCTGCCAGGCTAGCTGGCCACCAAGTTTCCAGAAGATTCTCTCCTGCTTCAGCCTCCCTTCTTGCTCATAAGTGTGGCTAGGATTACAAATATGTGCCATGGCATCAGGGTTTCTTAATGGGTGCTGGGGTCCAGAAGTCAGGTGCTCATACTTGGGTGGCACTTCAGCCTCGGAGCCACCTCACCAGCCCCAAAATTTTATTTCTTTATAGATTTTTTGGGGGGGTAGATTTTGAGATAGGGTCTCGCTCTAGCCCAGGCTGACCTGGAATTCACTATATAGTCCAGGGTGGCCTCAAACTCACAGTGATCCTCCTACCTCTGCCTCCCCAGTGCTGGGATTAAAGGCGTACACCACACACTGAAGTTGGGACATTTCTCAAGTTCTGCAAGTTAAAGCATTAACACTTAGTCTTTTTTTTCAGGCATGAAGTTGTTGAGAAACCTGGAAAAAATAGGATTAGGTTTTCTTGGACATCTAAACTTAAAACCAAGACCACCAGGATCAAGCTTGCAGCTTGGATATATATATATATATATATATATATATATATATATATATATATATATTCAAAATATTTTTATTTTTGAGAACTTTATTGTATGAAATATTACATTGGATTTTTAAAAATTCTTTTATTCATTTGAGAGAGAGAAAGTGTGTGTGTGTGTGTGTGTGTGTGTGTGTGTGTGTGTCGCACACCTGGTGGTCTCTTTCCGCTACAAACACCTGTCCATCTTTCTGCGGTGGCTGAAATTGAATTGAAGGGAATTGAACCTGGGATGGCAGGCTTTGCAAGAAAGTCCCTTTAACTGCTGGGCCATCTTCCCAGTCCCCCAGCAGCTTGGATTTCTATAGAGAATACACTCCATTTGTATGCCTATTTCCATGTAATGTAATAGAATCCAAGCTCAAAAGAACACAAAAGGACTGGAGAGATGGCTCAGCGGTTAAGGTGCTTGCCCACAAGAAACTAACAACCTGAGTTCATTTCCCCAGTATCCACATAAAGCCAGATGCCCAAAGTGGTGTGTGCATCTGGAGTTCATTTGTAGTGGCTGCAGGCCCTGGTGTGCCCATTCTCTTTGTGTCTGCCTCTCTCTCACTCTCTCTCTCTGTGTCTCTCTCACATAAATATTTTTTTAAAAAACTCAGAAGAACACACTTCACAGTGTCTAAAATCCCAGAAGGTGATTGTCACTGTCACTTCTGACCTCTGAGCCACTCAGATGTGCTAATTTAGGGAAGCTGGAGCCCTGACCAGGCCACAAGTCATACCCATCCCCCATGCCACTGGTCAGAGTGGGGGTGGGGACATAGTCAGAGAAAGGCCCAGAAGCAGCTCAGAAGGGTCATGCCTGACTAAGGCCTGACCCAGGTCCCCAGACCACAGAGTAGGTGGCTTACTGCTTGTTTCCAAGCCGAGGCTCTCCTGCCAGCCTGAGCCGAGGAGGAGCCTCAGGCAAGAGTCTCCCTTTCCTGAGCCTCAGTTGTGAGGCAGGGATTATCATAATATCATCTTCAAAGGCATGAGGATTAGCCAGGAATACGAAGGTACTTTGGGAAGTGCAATGAGAAGCAAGTTGCTATCATGAATTTTTGAAGAGACTAAGTGAGGCCCATTGTAACATTTTAACCAGCACAGGGTCATTATGAAGAAGTTCTTAGGGCTGGAGAGATGGCTCAGAGGTTAAGGCACTTGCCTCCAGTGCCTAAGGCCCCCTGTTCAATTCCCCAGTACCCACAAAAGCCAGACCCATAAGGTGATGGCCCTGGTGCACTCTCTCTCTCTCTCTCTCTCTCTCTCTCTCTCTCTCTATATATATATATATATATATATATATATATATATATATATATCTGCTTTGAAAATGAATAAATAAGATATTTTAAAAAAGAAGTACTTAGTAATCATTTGAGGACCAGCGGGGTGATTATGATTATTTCAGAGTGTCAACCCCCTCTCTGCCATCATGATCTATGGGAGGGAAGAGGCCCTGTGGCTTCTATGGGAACTGGAGATGGAGGGAAGGGTCTTTGGCAGTATGAAGGGCTGGGGGTGTATCTCAGTGATAGAACACTTCCCCAGTGTGATGGTTAAGTTTTGTTGTCAACTTGACCTGTTTAGTAATCCACAGTTATCTTGGGTGGGTCACTGAGGCTGCTTACAGGAAGGATTAACTAAAGGACGAGGTCCCTACTCCAGAGTGAGCCCTTCCTCCAGAGTGGGCAGCACTTTCAGTAGGGGGCAGGATATAAGGAAGCTCCAAGGGAAGGAAGTCTCTCTCTTCATACTGTGCCCCTGCCTGTTTTGATGGTGTGTGTGTGTGTGTGTGTGTGTGTGTGTGTGTGTGTGTGTGTTGGTGATGCTCTGCGAAAGGGGGTCAGCCACTTTCACCATTATGGAACTTCTCCTGGATCTGCAGCTTCAATAAATCCTTTCCTCCATTACTGTGCCTGGTTTGGATGTTCATCCCAGGGGCATGTGGCTGACCGTGACACCTAGCATGCGCAAGGCCCATAGGTTTGATCCCCAACACTGGGGGAAAAAAAAGACTACTTAACTTGAAAAGAACTCTGAGTGTGGCAGGGGAGATGACTCAGCAGACAAAAGCACCTGCACAGCCAGGCATGGTGGCACATGCCTTTAATCCCAGCACTCAGGAGGCAGAGGTAGGAGGATTGCCGTGAGTTCAAGGCCACCCTGAGACTACATAGTGAATTCCAGGCCAGCCTGGGCTAGAGCGAGACCCTACCTCGAAAAACAAACAAACAAACAAACAAACAAACAAAAAAAGCACCTGCACACACATGACAGCCTGAGCTTGGATCCCAGAACCCACAGAGCTAGATGGCTCACTGCCCTGTCCTGCCAGTCATGCCAGCGCCCTGTGGTGAGGGGGAGACAGAGACCTTGCCTCACACTGGGTGGAAGGCAAAGACTGACGTCTACACACGCACTGTAGCTCAGGCATGCCCCCCCCCCCCACACACGCACACATACACACACGCACATATTTAAAAAAGACACGGACCCACTTTAGCCTTCTATGGGCATCACATGCTTTCGTTCCTTTAAAAAAATTAAAAAGCCCTTCACTGGGCTTCAGTTTCCAGGCAACGGCGTTCCGTGGAGTCCCATGTTCTGACAGTTCTTTGATACGTGACTCACGTCTTCGGTGCCAAAGAACACAGCTCAGAACAAACCGATGAGATTAGCGCAGTTCATCCTTCTTTGGTAGTCAGCGGTGCCCGCGTTCTTTCCTCTTTCTGTTTTTTCTTTCTTTTGAAAATGGTCTTTGTTTTTCAAACAGGGTCCCCCTGTGCCTCAGTCTCCCTCCTAGCTTGGACTACAAGTACCCACCTCCACATCCGACAGTGAGCTCCTCTAAGAAGAATGCCTCATACCATGG
The DNA here is from genome assembly GCA_004024765.1 of Zapus hudsonius. Classification (NCBI taxonomy): domain Eukaryota; kingdom Metazoa; phylum Chordata; class Mammalia; order Rodentia; family Dipodidae; genus Zapus; species Zapus hudsonius. The sequence goes on along the minus strand of PVHP010039611.1, from coordinate 12,454 downwards.
GGGCTGGCATGTGGTTCAGGTCTGTCATGGTTTGATCCAGGTGTCCCCCACAAACAAACGAATGTGTTCTGATAGATCGATCCTCAGCTGATGGCAGTTTGGGTTTTACAACCTCGATGAAGCTGTGTTGTCGGGGGCAGGCTTATGGGGTTATAAGCCAGCTTCCCCTTGCCAGTGTTTGTCACACCTTCCTGCCGCTGTTTGCAGTGCTGTGGCAGAGGTGATGTCCAGCCCTCTGCTCATGCCATCGTTTTCCCTGCCAGGATGGAGTCTCCCCTCGAGTCCCTAAGCCATATAAACCCATTCCTCCACAAGTTGCTTTTGTTTGGGTTCTTCTGCGCAGCAACTAGAAAGCTGACTGCAACAAGGTCTAACATGCGTGAGGCCCTCAGTTCAATCCTCAGCACCGAAAAGAAAGTAAAATATATAGAATTATAAAAGAAAAATCCTATCAATATTTATACATTTGTGATTGTCGGGTTCAAACACAAGAGTTAACAGCAGGTCTCATCGAATCGATCCAGATTGAAGAAGTGATGCGGACAAGGCAGCTCGTGATGTCCGAAACAACTAAGGCGAGACGAAACCCTGCGGTGCCTACTGGCGACAAAGTCACAGGACTGATTCTGGCTACTGAGGTTAGAGGTTGGTAAATTCCCTAAACCCATAAATCTCTGCAACCTATGTGCATCTGGTTAGGAATCCTTTCCTTAGTGGTCAAGAGCACTGGTCACTTAACAAAAAGGGTAGGCCAGAGACCTCCAAGTTCACCTCCTCAGAACTCCCATTTATAAAGCTGGACCTGGCCACACATGTCTGTAATCCCAGTCCATGCTGGGGTGGGTGGAGGGGGGCTGTGTGGAGAGGGAGAACCGAGAACCACTGTGCCTGGCTGACAGAAATACCCAACACTCCCATCTGGTCTCTACACAATGTATGCACATCTGAGATGGCTCCGTGGTTAAGGCCTGCAAAGCCTAATGACCCAAGTTCGATTCCCCAGTAAAGCCAGATGTACAAAGTGGCTCATGCATCTGGAATCCATTTGAAATGGCTAAAAGCCCTGAAATGTCCATTCTCTGTCTCTCCTCTATCTCTCTCTCTCTACTTACAAATAAATAAAATATTAAAATAATAACAACAACTTTAACCAGACCAGCACTCAAAACACAGTTTCCTGCTAGGGCTGAAGCCTGACGCTGCTTCATCTCTCAGAGCTGCTCCTTCAGTTCCTGCTGGCCATCCTTCCTAGTCTCCCTACCTCCCCCCGCCACCCCCAGGGGACACAGGGCCTCCATGCCATGCTTACAAGCAGCCACCCAGGGCTTCTCCATCTGGCTTTCTGCATGGGAAATCTCCATGACCCAGTCTCCAGGTCCACATCTCTGCCTGGGTATTGGGATCCTTCACCACTTAGCCGCATCACGACATCACGACCAAGTTTGTCCTCCCTGCCCAGCAAGTGCTGCTCTCCTGGACAGCACACACACGAGCACACACACGAGCACACTCACGTTCCTTTCAGCACGCTCGTGTAGGAGGGACGCTGTTCTCCTCCTGCCACAGGGCACACTGAACTCAAGCCTCTACGCAGCCCACCTTCGTGCCCTCCCTGCTCCCCACCCACAAGGCTGAATGCAGCTGATCCCACCCATCTCTCTATTCCCACAATTTGCACATCACCACCCTGTGTGACACAGAAGCATTTGCCAACTGGCATTTGTATGAATCATCTCTGAGCTGAACTCAAAATGCCTGGAGAAGAGAAACCTCTGTGTGTGTGGAACCTCACACATGATAAATGAAGCTTACACTCCCAGCCTGGAAATCATGCTATTTCCCTCTAGTTCCCCCTGAAGGGAAAATTTTATTTCCTCCCATGCTTTGGGAAATGCTGTATGTGTTTGGAAAAAAAAAAAAGACATGTTTGCTAAGGGAAAGAGAGAGGCCTTCTAGGGCATTCTCTTCACGCAGGTTACAGGCCTGCACCACCATGGCCAGCCCCTTCCAGGGCATTCTCAAGCAGCAAGAGATATCTGCTAAATTACCCTCCCTGTGGCCATGAGGGTAATTTCTAGAGCGTCTGAGAAAAGGAGAACACAAACAGGCATGAGATGAGACAGGTCATTGCCAGCCCTGCCCCCAATCCCTCAGTAAATTATAACAAAACTCAGAACAGCTGCAATGGTGGGTTTCTTACGGGCCCAGGTTCTTACGTGGAGGCTAATTGGAGGCTTTCAGACATCTGATGCATTTAGGAGCCAGACGTTCAGGGAGGCCTTGGCTGACATTTGGCTCACATATTCCAGTAAGTGATGACCAGTTGACCAGGGTGGAGAGTGACCACACAGATGCTTGTGATGCCCCTGATGCGTTTCCCTCGCACCCCTGCACCCCTCTCCTGTATATCTGAAAAAGTGGGGTCGTGTAGGATGCCAGGTAGTCACAAAGCCTTAATCCGATAAAACTCACTTGCAGTTCCTCCATGTGGCTGGGCTTGGTCCTCAGCCAGACACATCTCTGGCTGTTAGCTTGGAGTCAGGGGGTTGCCTCAGGTATGCTTAGGGTGCTGGTGGAATTTGACATTGACTGGTTCAGTCATTTATAATTGTCCTCAGTTGGGGAGGCATCGCAAATTGAGGGTGGAGGCAGAGGTAGGAGGATCACTGTGAGTTCCAGGCCACCCTGAGACCACAGAGTGATTCCAGGTCAGCCTTGGCTAGAGTGAGACCCTAACTTGGAAAGAGAAAGAGAGAGGGGGGGGGGTTATAGTCTTGGTAAGCATTAGCTTTAACCAATATTGTTATCCTAGGAAAAAGAAATAGTTTTTATCATACATGTCAGGCACTAGATAGACTCCATCCACATGCCATAGGCACTCAGTTCTAGTTTGTCAACACAGACTTTGTAAATTACATTAAGTTAAAATACAGTCATTAGCCATGACGTACATTTCAGTCAACAATGGCCCACAGGCATGTCTGTGGTTCCATAAGATTATGGTGGGACTGAGACGTGTGACCCCAGTGATGTTGTGGGGACATGGTAAGGAAGCTATGAAGTGTGTGTCTGTGGAAATATCGGGGTAAACAACCAGAGAGAAGTCTGCCGCTGTCATACAGGCAAAACTAGACATTGAATCATGAAACCATACTTTCTGCACAGAGCCTGCAGCCTGAGGAGACAGTAGATCAACACCCAGAGGCTCCGCCTTGCATCTCATCTTTGCCAGCAGATTACATAGGGAGGAGAGACAAATACAGTCAATTATTTCAAAATTGGGTCTTGCCCCTCTGGTCAGGCGACCAGTCAGTCAGTCTCTAGGATTTATGAATGGCATTGGTGCTTTTCTCTCTTCTCTGTCCAGCAGGGGCAGATTCCCTTGCAGGGAGTCCTGCACTCCTCCTCAGCTCTTGGAATGACACCTAGGCTGAAGGCATGCGCAGATTCCTCCCTGCAGACGGAAGCTTGCAGTAGAGACTCTGTGGTGCCCCTGGCAAACCGGCTGTGCTCCCAGCTGTGTGGAGGACAGTGCACACCCTGTGTGTACAGGATGCAGCTCTCAATAGTGACAGTAAGTAACCACATTAGGGGTTCATGTATTTGCTGTGCTACACTCTGTATTGGGATTTTAGAGTGTTTTCTTTTACTTATCAAAAAATGTTTACTGGGGCTGGAGAGATGGCTCAGCAGCTAAGGTGCTTGCCTGCAATGCCTAACAACCCGGGTTTGATTCCCCAGTACCCATGTAAAGCCAGATGCACAAGGTAACACATGCATCTGGAGTTCATTTGCAGAAGCCCAGGTACATGCATTCTCTCTCTCTTTCTCTCTCTCTCTCTCTCTCTCTCCTTACAAATAAACAAAATGGTGTTTTATTTAATGTTTACTGAAGCCAAGTGTAGTGGTTCACATTTGTAATTCCAACTCAGGAGGCTGAAGCAGGAAGATCGCCATGAGTTCAAAGCCAGTCAGGGATATAGAGCTGAGATCCTGTCAAAAAAAGAAAAATTGGGCTGGAGAGACGGTTCAGGGGTTAAGGTACTTGCCTGCAAAGCCTAAATACCTGAGTTCGATTTCCTAGTACCCACATAAAGCCAAATGCACAAAGTGGCACATGCATCTGGAGTTTGTTTGCAGTGACTGCAGGCCCTGGTGTGCCCATTCTCTCTGTGTCTCTCATCTCTCTATCACTCTCTGTTTGTAAATAAATAAATAAAATAAGCTGGTGTATCTAATTATAGACAATAAAGATATTTTTAAAAGTATTCAAGCTGGGCATGGTGGCATATGCCTTTAATCTCAGCACTTGGGAGGCAGAGGTAGGAGAATGGCCGTGAGTTGTAGGCCAGCCTGAGACTACATAGTGACTTTCAGGTCAGCCTGGGTTAGAGCGAGGCCTCAGATCCTACCTAGAGAAAAAGAAAAAAGAAGAAAAATTGCTGAGCACAGTGGCGCATGCCTTTAATCCCAGCACTCAGGAGGCAGAGGTAGGAGGATCACAGTGAGTTCAAGGCCAGCCTGAGATGAAATAGTGAATTCCTGGTCAGCCTGAGCTTCAGCAAGACCCTACCTCGAGAAACTAGTTTAAAAAAAAAGGCATAACCCTGTATTCTAATTATACAGCATGAAAACAGGCAAAATGAATCTATTTTCTGTAGATTTGGAATGTAGCTCAGTGGTAAAATATTTACGGTAACTAACATGGTCAAGACCCTGGATTCAATCCCCAGCACCAAAATATATATAATAGTAATAATGAACCATACATAATATTTACCAGGCATGGTGATGAATGCCAGTAATCCTAGCAATTGGGAGGCTAAGGCAGGATTATTTCAAATTCAAGGCCAGAAGACCACACAGCAAGTTCCAGCCAACCTTGACTGCACATCCAGACCCTGTCTGGAACACACCCACATATCAGTCAAGAAGGCACCTGTCCTAGAGGACAAGCCAGGGCATTAGGGGCTCGGGCTACTGGTTTGCCTTAGTGCCTGCTTTAATGCTAGCCGCACAGGTATGTTCACATCATGGTGTGGAAGTTGATTCAGCTATGCGCTTGCACTTATGCCTTTTTCGGACTACACCAGAATGCACCATATTTTACATGGAGGACTCTGTTTTACAAGGGCTAGTGTTGAGTGAGTGTGCATCAATTTCTCACCTGTGAAAATTACCTGGCAGAAGCAATTTAAGGTAGTATCACTGCCCGTCGCCCGCGGGGGCAGTGATCATACAGATACACACATACACCGTTTGTGGGTTGATGAACGTGTGCTTTTTATTGCGGGGAACGAGGCAGTATATATAGAGCTTCCTGGCCAATCAGGGAGCTATTTATTGGTCTATGACAAGAACCTGTGAGCATGACGTGCAAATAGCCTAATCAGGACTACCTCCTGAAACTCATTAAGCTAAGCCCCTCGTGGCAAGCTGTCAGGTGCCGTCCAAGACTAAGCCAGGGTGTGCCTCCAAAGGCCCCCAAAAGCTTTCGCCCCTGACAAGGTAGGAAAGACTTATTCTGACTCACTGTTTCAGTTCATCAGAGTGGGAAGGCATGACAGGCTCCTCACATCTTGGCAGATCAGGGAAGAGAGTGTTACAGGAAGCAGTGGGGGGCTCTAACCCATAAATAAGGTCCTGCTTCCAATGTCCCACCTCTGCAAGTCCTGCCCTGGGTCCTAAAACAGCACCACCAGCTGGCGATTATGTGTTCAAACCCATGAGCATGTGCAGGGCATTTCACATTATTAGGGTGTTTGCCCTTATTAGAAACTGTGTTAAAATGTCTTAGATAACACTACTGTGAATTCCTTCCAAGAAATCTATGTTTTCTTGGCTTGTAGCCTTCAGCTTCTCAGAATCCCTGGAAAGTGATCAAGTCATATGGCTTCTGTGCTGGTTCAATTCAATTAAACTGCAGGAAGAAGCCGGGCGTGGTGGCGCAGGCCTTTAATCCCAGCACTCGGGAGGCAGAGGTAGGAGGATCACCATGAGTTCAAGGCCACCCTGAGACTCCATAGTGAATTTCAGGTCAGCCTGGGCTAGAGTGAGACCCTACCTGGAAAAAAGAGAGAGAGAGAGAGAGAGAGAGAGAGAGAGAGAGAGAGAGAGAGAGAGAGAGAGAGAGAGAGAGATAAGCCGCAGGAAGATTGAAAGGTACCCCTTTTTCTGTCACACAGAGTCTCTTACAGGTAGGACAGCTATGAACCCTGACTTTCCGGCTCACATCATGGCCAACATCACAGGAGTCGTATCTAATTACAGTGGGAGCCACAACTGGGCACTCTAGGAGAGGCCAACTCAGTTGAGGTGACATTCATGAGACCCTTGCAGTCAAGGTTTCTTGCCGTCCTTCTAAAACACCTACGAATTGTCTGGGTAGACAGAAATTGGCTTGAGGTCTGGTTCATGTCCAACAGTGGGTGAGAACCACAACCTACAGTGTTCTTTGCGTAACTGATTTTAGAAATAGTAGAGAAAAAATATTTTTAATATGGTGTGATGGTGCACGCCTTTAATCCCGGCACTCAGGAGACTGCAGTAGGAGGATCTCGGTGAGTTCAAGGCCAGCCTGGGACTATAGAAGTGAGTTCCAGGTCAGCCTGGGCTAGAGTGAGACCCTACCTCAAAAAACCAAAATAAATAAATAAAAATGTTTTCTCTAATTTCCTTACTTTTTTTTCAGTGTGAGGGATGTGACCCCCAAGACCTCAGGCATAGTAGATAAGTGTTCTACTACTGAGCTGCACCCCAAGTGCATGTTCTTTTATCTATTTATTTATCTATTTAAGAGAGAAAGAGAGTGCCGGGTGTGGTGGTGCACCCCTTTAACCCCAGCACTCGGGAGGCAGAGGTAGGAGGATTGCCATGAGTTCAAGGCCACCCTGAGACTCCATAGTGAATTCCAGGTCAGCCTGGACTAGAGGGAGACCCTACCTCAAAAAAACAAAAAAAAAAAAAAGAAAGAAAGAGGGAGAGAGTGTTTATGGGTGTGCTAGGGCCTCTTGCCACTGTAAAGGAACCTCAGACTGTCACTTTATGCATCTGGCTTTCTGTGGACACTGAATCAAACCTGGGCAGCAGGCGCTGCTTGCAAGTACCTTGAGCCACTGAGCCATCGCCACAGCCCTTCGAGTGTTTATTTCTTTTTTTAAAATATTTTATTTATTCATTTTCAAGCAAAGAGAGAGAGACAGAGAGAGAGAGAAAGAGAGAGAACACCAGGGCCACCATCTTGTGGGTCTGGCTTATGTGGGTACTGGGGAATTGAACTCGGGGCCTTAGGCATTGGAGGCAAGTGCCTTAACCGCTGAGCCATCTCTCCAGCCCTCGAGTGTTTATTTCTTGAGACCCAAATCCACAGGGTCCTCAGTGGAATGGGGGCAGGGAGGAGGGAAAAATGGTATCAACACATGAATTATACATGCAAAGTTTCTACTTGTTAAAAAATCAAGGTAAACCTAGCTTTCTACCTGTTGAAATAATTATTTCAGGGCTATATCACATGTTTGTGTCTCCAGCTAAGCCATCACCCAGCTGGGTGACCTTCGCATTGGCCTTTAGCCTTTCTGAGGTGGTTTCCTCAATCTTGCAATGCTATGGGATGAATTTTAAATGCAAGTATAAAAAGTACTTAAGCCAAAAAATTGAAAAAACAGTAAGTGTACATAAACCAGCCAGGTGTGGTGGGGCACAACTTTAATCCCAGCATTTGGGAGGCTGAGGTAGACAGACTGCCTGGAGTTGAAGACCAGTCTGAGGTTACAGAGTGAGTTCTAGGTCAGCCTGGGCCAGAATGAGGCCTTATCTAGAAAAACAACAACAAAAAGGTCTGGAGAGATTGCGCAGTGGTTAATGTGTGTTGTAGTCAACCACACACTGCAAAGATGAATTTCCAAACCAGGCACAGTTTATGGAGGAAAGGATTTATTGAAACTACAGATCCAGGGGAAGTTCCATACTGGTAAAAGAGGCTGGCCCTGTTTCACAAGTCAAAGGAGAGAGAGAAACCATCACCAACACCACACACGCGTGCGCACGCACGCACACAAGCAAAGCAAAACAAAGGAATAGAGGGGGAGAGATTTCTTTCCCCTTTATAAAGCCTTAGGGTGGGGTCTTGCAACCCTATCCCAGACTCGTTAGCTTTCTGAATCTGTGGGATTTCCCTCCTTCACTGCCCTCCCAGGAAGGGATGTTCATTTCTACTCCCCTGAGCTTCCTTACATCCTGCCCCCTACTGAGAGGGCTGCTGTTGCAGTCAGCATTCTAGTTGCTGTGCAGAAAGAACCCAAGTAAAAGCAGTTCGTGGAGGAATGGGTTTATTTGGTTTACAGACTCGAGAGGAGACTCCATCCTGGCAGAGAAAATGATGGCATGAGGGTGGATATCACCTCTGCCACAGCACTGCAAACAGTGGCAGGAAGGTGTGCCAAACACTGGTTTATAACCCCATAAGCCCACCCCCAACAACACAGCTCTAGCGAGGTTCTAATTCCTGAACTGCCATCAGCTGAGGATCGAGCATTTAGAACACATTCATTTGTTTGTGGGGGATACCTGGATCAAACCATGACAGCTGCCTTCCTGTGAACAACATCAGAGACCCACCTAAGATAATTAAAAATATCAAGTTGACAACAAAACCTAACTATCACAAGGTGCTTGCCTGCAAAGCCTAGAGATCAGAGTTCGATCCCACAGTACCCATATAAAGCCAGATGCACAGAGTGGTGCATGCATTTGGTGTTCGCAGTGGCTAGAGGCCCTAGTGTACCCATTCTCTCTCTCTCTCTCTCTCTCTCTCTCTCTCTCTCTCTCTCTCTCTCTCTCTCTCTCTCTCTCTTACTCTTTCTCTCTTCTTCTTCCTGCCTCTCTCTCTGCCAGAACTCAAGAGACAGAGGTAAAGCCGGACGTGGTGGCGCACGCCTTTAATCCCAGCACTTGGGAGGCAGAGGTAGGAGGATTGCTGTGAATTCAAGGCCACCCTGAGACTACATAGTGAATTCCAGGTCAGCCTGGGCTGGAGTGAGACCCTACCTCGAAAAACCAAAAGAAAGAGAGAGAGAGAGAGAAAATGAATGGGTGTGCCAGGGTCTCATGCAAATGAACTCCAGACACATGTGCCACTTTGTGCATGTGGCTTTACATGGGTACTGAGGAATTGAACCCAGGCTTTGCAGGCTTTGCAAGGCAAGTGACTTTAACCACTGAGGATATTTGTGATTGCATAAATTGAGCTTTCAACGAAATGAAATGCACTTTTTTTTTGTTGTTTTGTTTTCTCCAGACAGACTGTTTGTTACTCTAGATCAGGCTGACCTGAAACTTACTCTATAACCCAGGCTGGCCTTGAACATCAGCATTCAAGTACTGGGATTATAGATGTGAGCCACCATGCCTAGCTACTGAAATGTACTTAATAAATTTGATCTGGTTGCCTTGTCAGTTTTCTTACGCTGGATCTGTCCTTTGGATCCTTTTGATGACGATGAAGAGTGGTAGGAACGTAATGTATTACATCTTGATAAATATAATTCAAAAATATTTGAAAATATATTTTAGAATGATTATTGACAGTCATGAAATCTTGGGAATGGCAGTTTACATCAACTTAGCTTTCTTCTTACTAACCTTGGAAATTTTCATTTTATTTCTTTGTTTATGTGTGTGTGTTCATATGTGCACACACGTGTGTGGAGGTTAGAGATGGATGCAGGTGTCTACTCTGTTTTTGAGACAGGATCACTCGCTGAGCTCATCAACTGAGTAGACTAGCTGGACATCAAGCCGCCCTCCCAGCACTGAGGTTATAGCTGGGTGCCACCACAGCCAGCTTCTCCACACGGGGGCAGGAATCCAAACACAGATCCTTATGCTTTGGGCAACACTTTGGCAACTGAGTCTTTGTCTCCTCCTAGAAAAAATAATTTGTAGCTGGGCATGGTGGCACATGCCTTTAATCCCAGCACTGGGGAGGCAGAAGTAGAGGATTTCCATGAGTTCAAGGCCACCTTGAGACTATATAGTGAATTCCAGGTCAGCCTGGACTAGTGTGAGACCCTACCTTGAAAAAGCAAAACAACAAAAATATCATTTCTTGCATAGTAGTAATTTATAAAGTGTGACCACAAAGTATTGAAATTAGAGTCAGGGTTGGGGTGGGAGGGTATCATGGTTTGATCCAGGTGTCCCCCACAAACAAATGACTGTGTTCTGATAGATCCATCCTCAACTAATGGCAGTTTGGATTTTACAACCTCGCTGGAGCTGTGTTGTTGGGGGCGGGCTTAGGGGGGTTATAAACCTGCTTCCCCTTGCCAGTGTTTGGCACACCTTCCTGCCGCTGTTACCAGTGCTGTGGCAGAGGTGATGTCCACCCCTCTGCTCATGCCATCATTTTCCCTGCCATGATGGAGTCTCCCCTCGAGTCTGTAAGCCGAATAAAGCCATTCCTCCACAAGCCGCTTTTGTTTGGGTTCTTTCTGTGCAGCAACTAGAAAGCTGACTGCAACAGGGGGCAAAGTGGAACACTTGCCCGGCATGAGAAAGGCAATGGGGTACTTTTTTGCCCCCCCATCTTTATTTAAAAAAGCAGGGTCTCATTCTAGCCTAGACTGATCTTGAACTCACTCTGTAGCCCAGGCTGACCTTGAACTCACAGTGATTCTCCTACCTCAGCCTCCTGAGTGCTGGGATTAAAGGTGTGTGTCACCATGCCTTTGCCCTGGGTTTCATCCTCAGCAGAGAGGGAGAGACAGAAACCAGCATAACTATCATTTTAGAAATATGATCCCTTGAAGTAATGAGATGTTGGTGGGGTTTTTTGTTTGGTTGGTTTTTGGTTTTTCCAGGCAGAGTCTCACTCTAGTCCAGGCTGACCTGGAATTCACTCTGCAGTCTCAGGCTGGCCTCAAACTCACAGCGATCCTTCTACCTGTCTCCTGAGTGCTGGGATTAAAGGGGTGTGCCACCATACCTAGCTCGTTCTTTTTTTAAGAAGAGAAACTTTCTCCTTCCGAAATTATTTTAGATGAAACTGAAATATAAATTTAAATGAAAATAATGATGTAACTTCTCTGTTCCTCCGATCTCCTTTTTAAAGGGTTATATTGACAATATACTGGTGACAACTGTAACCTGTGAGTCATAGCCCATGAGTCACACCAGCACATCAAGGACTCGAGTGGGGAAAGCTGAATTGTATTTCTTTTTCTCCACATGCACGGCACACACACTTCCACAGGACTAAATAAAAAACATGGTTTCCTAGCAGTGAACTTGAACTTTGTTTCTTTATTTTTTCCCAGTTTGAGTTTTATGGGTATCTGGTCTAGGATGGCTGGCTCTTCTAAGAATTCTATTATTTAGGGTCTTTCATCCAGGACATAACTCATTCTCTCTCTCTCTCTCTCTCTCTCTCTCTCTCTCTCTCTCTCTCTCTCTCTCTCTCTCTATCTCTCTATCTCTCCTTTTTTTTTTCTTTTTTGGTTTTTCGAGGTAGGGTCTCGCTCTAGCCCAGGCTGACCTGGAATTCACTATGCAGTCTCAGGGTGGCCTCGAACTCACAGTGATCCTTTTACCTCTGCCTCCCGAATGCAGGGATTAAAGGCATGAGCCACCACTATACCTATAATAAGTACTTTGTTGCTGTGGCAAAATACACGACAAAGGCAATTTAAAGGAGGAAGTGTTGATTCTGAGGATACAGCCATCATGGTGAGGACATCATGGAGGTAGGAGCGTGAGTCTCCCTGCACACATAGTCAGGAAGCAGAGAGGGGAATGCTGAGGCTCACCTCACTTTCTCCTTTTATTTAGGGATGGAGCCATCCAATGCAGGTGCAGGGGAGAGGGAGGGGAGCCTTTTTCTTCTCACTTAAACCTGTCTAGAAATGGCCTTACAAGCATGCTGTTTATTCCCATGGTGACTTAAAATCCTGTCAAGTTGACAATCACAAGTCAAGTACATCAAATTCCTCATGAGCTTGATGGGCACCAGCCTGCATGGTGCCACGTCAGGAAGGTGTGGGAGAGAGCTCTAAGTGGGAGGTGTTCGTGTCACTGGGGAGGGATGGGCCTTGGAGGACACCGTGCAAATTGGTGACACACACCTTTAATCCAATCACTTGGAAGGAAGAGGTAGGAGAATCCGTTTGTCAAGGCCAGCCTGAGACTACAGAGTGAATTCCAGGTCAGCCGGGGTTAGAGTGAGACCCTACCTCGAAAAACCAAACAGGGCTGGAGAGATGGGTCATCGGTTAAGGAGTTTGCCTGCAAAGCAGAAGGACCTGAGTTCGATTCCCCAGTACCCACGTAAAGCCAGATGTACAAGATGGCGCATGTGTCTGGAGTTCATTTGCATTGACTATAGGCCATGGCACACCCATTCTCTCTCTCTCCCTCTCTCTCTCTCTCTCTCTCTCTCTCTCTCTCACACACACACACA
>PVHP010039610.1:0-16286 GCA_004024765.1 Zapus hudsonius | reverse complement strand
TCACAGATGGCTCAGCACATTATGCAGGCAGCTCCCAGAAGTGAACAGCCACAGCATTACAGCCTGTTTCTGGGACAACTCTGAAGGACTGTGGTGAAGGGAAGTTTTCACAGTGGGCAGAACTTCGGGCAGAGCACATGGTTGTGCATTTTGCTTGGAAGGAAAAATGACCAGACATGTGGTTGTGCACTGATTCATGGGTTGTGGCCAATGGTTTGGCTGGATGGTCTGGGACTTGGAAAGAGCACAATTGGAAAATTGGTGAGAAAGACATTTGGGGGAGATGCATGTGGATAGACGTCTCTGAGTGGGCAAAGGATATAAGGATACTTGTGTCCCAAGTTAATGCTCATCAGAAGGGGACCTCATCAGAGGATGACTTTAATAATCAAGTTGATAAACTGACCCATTCTGTGGATAGTGGCCAACCTCTCTCCTCAGCCATCCCTGTCATTGTCCAATGGGCCCATGAACAAAGTGGCAATGGTGGCAGGGATGCAGGTAATACATGGGCCAGCAGCAGAGACCAACACTGAGCCTCCAGTGTGGTAGCATTCCTCAGGGAGACCAGCCAGTGATTTGGTGGCAGGTTGACTACATCGGACCACTTCCATCATGGAAAGGACAGTATTTTGTCCTTACTGAAATAGACACTTATTCTGGGTGTGGATTTGCTGTTCCTGTCCAGATTGCAAAAACTACTATCCCTGGGCTCACAGAGTGCCTTATCCACCATCATGGTATTCCACACAGCATTGCTTCAGACCAAGGAACTCACTTCACAGCCAAGGAAGTGCAGCAGTGGGCTCATGATCATGGAATTCACTGGCCTTCCATGTGCCCCACCACCCTGAAGCAGCTGGCTTGATAGCACGGTGGAATGGCCTTTTAAAGAGCCAGTTATAGTGCCAACTAGGTGGCACTAGCCTGGAGCGCTGGGGCAGGGTTCTTCATCAGGAAGTGTATGCTCTGAACAAGTGTCCTATATATGGTACTGTTTCTCCTATAGCCCAGATCCATGGGTCCAGGAATCAAGGGGTAGATGGGAATGGAACCACTTACCATCACCCCACATGACCCATTGGCCAAATTTTTACTTTCTGTTCCCACAACCTTAAGCTCCTCTAGCCTAGAAGTCTTGGTTCCAGAGAGAGCAGTGCTTTCGCCAGGAGGCACAGAGAACATTCTATTGAACTGGAAGCTAAGACTCTCCCCTGACCACTTGGGGCTCCTGATGCCCTCCAGTCAACAGGCTAAGAAAGGAGTTACAGTGTTAGCAAGAGTGATTGGTCCAGACTACCATGGAGAAATTGGACTGTTCCTCCACAATGGAGGCAAGGAAGAGTATGTCTGGAATGCAGGAGACTGTATAAGGCACCTCTTGGTCTTACCTTGCCCTGTTATGGAAGTCAATGGGCAGCTACAACACCCCAATCAACATAGTGTGATAAATGGCCCAGATCCATCAAAAATGAAAGTATGAGTCACCTCTCCAGGTAAAGAACCCAGACCTGCTGAGGTGTTTGCCTAATGTGGAGGAAATACAGGGTGGGTAGTAGAAGAAGGTAGTCAGTCACAAATACCATGTGACCAGTCACAAAGAGGAGGGCTGTACATCAATACCTTTGTTTTTCCTCTATTTCTCTGTTATGTAATTAATATTGAGATTATATCATTAGTTAACCACTGTTGAATTTATATTTAACTTATTAGATATTAGAGATTAAGCATTCCTCAAGGGACCTTGCCTTGTGTTGTGGGGAGATTATGCATTTCCTATTGTATGTGGGATAGTTATATCATGTTAGGCAGAATTATGATCTTGTTTCTGTCTTTATTTGGAAATTAAGTATGATGTAAGGAGATATGTTTTGTTGTCAAGTTGACAAGGGGTGAACTTATGATGGTTAAGTTTTGTTGTCAACTTGACCTTTTTAGCAATCTTGGGTGAATCTTTGATATTGTTCACAGGAAGGAAGCCCTCTAGGTAGGATGTAAAGAAGTTCAGGGTAGCTAAAAATGAACATCCCTTCCTGGGAAGGCAGTACAGGAAGGAAATTCCAGAGACTCAGGAAGCCAACAAGTGTGGGATAGGGTTTCAAGACCCCATCCTAAGGCAATAGAAAAGGGAAAGAAATTTATCTCTCTTGCCTCCCTGCCTGGTGCTCGTCATGCATCTCTTCATCATCATTGGAACGAAGCTTCCTCAGCCTTCCAGCCTGGACTGAAGACCACTGGCTCCCCAGGAAGTCTGCAGGCCTGCTGGATTGGGTCTGCTGAAGCATCCAGCCATGTGGACTGTGTAGTGATCAGTTCCTTGACGCTCAGGCTTGCAGACTGCTATTGTGGGACTACCATGAGCTAATCCAATAAATCCCTTTTGTTTACTACAGTTCATTCTGTTGGTTCTATTCCTCTAGAGAACCCTGGCTAATACAGGTGTGTGTGTGTGTGTGTGTGTGTGTGTGTGTGTGTGTGTGTGCGCGCACGCGTGCATATTTGCATGTGCGTGTGTGTACAGATGTCAGAGGTTAATGTCAGGTGTCTTCATTGATTACTCTCTGCATTATTCATTAAGACAGACTCTTTCACTTGAACCCAGAGCCCATGGTCTCAACTAGCCAGCTTATCCCAGGGACTCTCTCTCTGCCAAGCATTGGGATCACAGGTGGGCTGCTAAGCCTGTCTAGCACTTACATGAGTGGGTGCTGGGGGGGGGGTCCAAACTCAGGTTCTCATGTTTGCACAGCAGCACTTTCCTGACTAAGCCATTTCCCCAGTCCTGAGTGTGGCTGTTTTTAATCAGAGTAGCCTGGCTTTGCATCATGAGTTAATTCACTTAGGAACTTCTGACAAGTTGTTTAAATTCTTAGCCTTTACCACAAAGTCAGGAGGGCGGAATTATGCCTATAAATTGCTGAAAGGATTGAATGAGATGAAGGTTATAAGTGTCTCTTCTTGATGAGCAGCAGCCATATCACTGTCATCATTTGGGATTATTTGAACATGCATGCAGGGTCCCAGGTAGCCTAAACAGCACCCTCATCTGTTTAGGAGATAAGACATCTGTTTAGGCCCACCCTCTAGGCTGTGGAACTAGAATGTGATTTGGTGAGCTGAAGGAAGACCAGCGTCCAGCCTCTTTGTGCCTTGCACTGAGCACCTTTGAGCACAAACAGCCGTCTGATGTATCCACAGTCCCTCAGGGAAACTCTCCATAGGTTTGAAGACTTCTCTCAACTCCACTTTGAGCTGCTCTGCAAACCAGACATTACCAGCTCGACGATGCAAGCTGCCCACCCCCCAATGAAATAATAGTATGCTCTTCATTAGTGATGATTCTAGAGGAGGTTGATCAACCAGAAAATTAATTACACTAACTCAAAATCATTCACATTAAGGTGTCACCTTAATTGTGCATTTGCATTTGTAAATGTTACTGTAGAGGATTACCCTCTTGTCAAAGATTGTTGGACATCACTGAGAATGTGGGGAGGGATGTGTGGGCCTCTCCTGCTGAGGATGAGAAAAAGGAAGTTGTGTGAAACCCCACCTTGGCCTGCCCATGAGTCTTTCTTCTGTCATCCTGTAGAGTGACTCATCAGGGGAGGGAAGGCCCAAGGTTGACTCCATTTTCCCTCAATACAGAAGATATGATCGTAACACTCATGGGGCCCAAGGCAATAAAACAAATGGAAGCCTATGGAACTTTTGCCTCAATATTTAAATGTTTTAAATAAAGCTAAAGACTCTACTATGTTCTTTTTACCTTGACAAATAAATATTCATCATGTCAAAATTGAGAAAATGTGAGTAATGCTGTGTTTGGTATGACAGTAAAATATCAGGGAAGACTGAATTAATTATCATTGTGCATGTATGAGTGTTCTGTTGATGATCTGATAATACTTGATGAGTAACAAAGATATGCATAATTTATTAGTTGTTATGTATTTATTACATAAAATTATCTTGTCTTGCTTTTATTTTAGCTAAATAGCTAATTGGATTGATATGGCCAAAATTTTTACAAGTGTTCTACTGACTTTAATGATAACCAATATCTTAAGTCTTGCAGTTTATATATATAACCTATGTGCATATATATTTAATTTCAATTTGGAGAATCTTCATTCTAGTAAGGAAGTTGCAACTGGAACTGGTAAGAAAGTTCTTAAATCAATATTAAAATTAGGAAATGAAATTCACATATAAATGTAACAAATACTCAAAACTGTAATGCAGTCACATTACATGTGACAAAGCATTAGTACAGAAAATACAAACCTTTAAAGTTCAACTCATTTCCATAATTTTTACCTGAATATGTTAAAGAAATATCTTTTAAAGGAATAGGTACATACATACATAAGGTGTTTCTTGCATCCTTGTTTTAAGATATCCAGTGCTGGGCTATTATAAAAGAAGAAAACAGAGGGGTGGGGAAGTGGTTCAGCAGATAAAGCCACACAAACATAAGTACCTGAGTTCATATCCCTGTACCCCATGTAAAAGCCTGAAGGTATGGCGGGCTTCTGGAATCCCAGCATGACTATCAATCACATGGCTACTACTAGCAGAACTGATAGAAGTGATGTGTATTAATAAAGGGAGTTTATTAGATTAGCTTATAGGATACAAGCCAGGCAGTCCAAGACTGGAAAGTCAGAGAACAGCTCAGTTCCAAGGCTGGTATGCCTCAGCAGTCCCAGTTTGTCACTGATGATCTGGAGGATTCCAGCACAGCTGCTGGTCTTCAGTCCATAGTGGAAGGCGGATGGAGCGTGTTCCAATGTTCCAAAGGATAGTGGCAATAGGGCATATCCACACACCAGCAAGGAACACAGGCGTCCAGACAGATAGCACTGTGATCTAGAGCTTCTTTATATATGGTCCACCATGGGAAGGGCCACCTACTCTGGGGGGAAGGTCTTCCTCTCTCCAGCAATACTTCCTGGAAACACCCTCGCAGATCCACCCAAGAAGCAAGTCTCTTACTTGATGCTTCGTCTGATTAAGGTGACAACAGAATTTAAGCATCACAGAGAGTAAAGTTATTTGCAGTCCTGGCATTCATAGCCCATTGAATCATCACTGCTTCCTTAGATTATATGTAGACATGCACACGTCATTTGTGAACACTGTGCATTGTGAAGTGTTTCTTTGCTTCTCCATGTCACTGTAGCTGACTCAGTGCTGATGTCTGGGAACAGCTGGGACGGAACTTCAGCACAACAGATCAAGAAAACGGATGCTTGATGCTGTTGGGAAATGGTACTTCTTTATGCAAAAATCCACATCCCTCCTAGCACTGGAGGGAAAGGCTTGGACCAGCTATTTATTTTCTTTATCCAAAAGTTCTTCTGCCACTCAAATTCTTCCCACACCCCAGGGTACTCTCTGTTTCTGAGATAGATGGTGGTCATATCCACAAACCTTCCTGGCTTTGGCTTTGTGGCTGTTTAGAAGACAGACAAGAATTTTCCTGGGTCTTGAAATGGCACCCGTGTCATTGCCAAATAGCCAGCCTATTGCTTGCAATACATATTGTGTGTGTGTGTGTGTGTGTGTGTGTGTTTGTATGTTGATTTGTAGCACCTCAAAGGGTAATGTCACCAGAAAGTTTCCCTCTCTCCATGGAGGTCTAAATCTAGTTCTTAGAGCTGTTGTGTCTTGACCCAGGCGATATATTCCTGACCCTTTAAAAATATTTATGAGAGAGAGATAGAGAAAGAAGGGGGAGGGAGATTAATTAAATAATCTATTAAATAAGATTTATGGTCTTTTAAAATTTATTTATTTATTTGAGAGAGGAAGAGAAAGAGAGAGATGATAGATAGACAGACAGACAGACAGACAGACAGACAGACAGATAGATAGATAGATAGATAGATAGATAGATAGATAGATAGATAGATAGATAGATGAGAGAGAGAGAGAGAGAGAGAGAGAGAGAGAGAGAGAGAGAGATAATGGGTATGTGCCAAAGCCTCTGGCTGTTGCAAACAAACTCTAGACACATGAGCCACTTTGTGATCTTGCTTTACATGGGTGCTGGGGAAATAAACTGAGTTACTTTCCCAGAGCACAGGCAATTATCCTGTGGTTACACCCTCTTCTTCAGCAACCATTAACCACAGAGAGCTCCCCGGAAAGGACTAGAGCCTCATGAGCATGAGTGGCTCCTTCATCCATGCCAGGATGGTGACTGGCAGGATACACTTGATATAAAGCAAACTCACTTGTCTGCTTTCTTGGCCCATGAATTAAGGATGCTCTCAATAAAGAGCAACTCTGTATGTTATGAATCCAGCATTCTCAATGACGCTCTCAACTTGAGATGGCAGTTCAATAACATCAGATGTACTTCTTAAGAATGACAGAATGTAAAGATGGTTCTTAGACCAGTGTTCAGTATGAAGTGGGTCTCAACATGCAAGTTACTCTTTTTCCCTAGGATGATTATGCTTGTAGATATAAAAATAGTTTTTCAATGCACTTTCATGTGAATTTTCCCTTTCTATGCTTTTAAAACGGTTTTTCTTTGTTTACTTGCATGGATGTGTGCTTGTGTATGGGCACAACAGGGCTTCTAGCTGCTACAAATGAACACCAGATACATGAGCCACTTTTTATTTCCCACTTATATGGATGGCTTGGAAACGAAACATGGGCTGGCAGCCCCTCCTTTCCTTTAAAAAATTTATTTATATGTACATATGCATACATGAATATGTGTGCATACAGGTGCACCAAGGTCTCTTGCTACTGCAAACAAATGCCAGATGCATGTGTCACTTTTTGTGTCTGGCTTTATGTGGGTGCTGGGAAATTGAACCAGGACGGCAGGCTTTGCAAGCGAGTGTCTTTAACCACTAAGTTATCTTTCCAGCCCTCATTTTCTTGTATGATAATTCTAGTGAGATCTGTGGGGTAAATACCACCTTTTACAGATGGTGAAATTGAAGACAGATACCTGAAGCTACTAGAAGTGGTCATGCGTGAACATGGCAGACTATTGCTTCAAATTCTTACTGATCAAATGAAAGAAGCAACACCCTTTGTCTAAAACAAGGAAAAAGCTTTTTTCTTCTTTACACCAAAACAAGTGCTACAAAGTTCTCTAGGAAGAACACTTTAAAGCTAGGCGTGGTGGCCCTCGCCTTTAATCCCAGCGCTCAGGAGGCAGAGGTAGGAAGATCACCATGAGTTCGAGGCCACCCTCAGACAACATAGTGAATTTCAGGTCAGCTTGGGCTAGAGTGAGATCCTACCTCGAAAAACCAAAAATTGAAAAAAAAAAAAAAAAGAGAACACTTTAGATGAAACACACACACACACACACACACACACACACACACACATGTGAGCACACACAACATGGTGGCATCTTCAGAAGTTCTGGTATGGGCTTCCAACACAGTGACGTTTTCTAGGACACAAGATCCCACATTTGCTGTTATAGAGTCCTGCCTGTAATTTGAAGGTGGTGCCCACTTGGATGCTCTGATGGATGGAACCCCCCCCCCCCCGCCCCGCCGCCCAAAGCACAGTACGTGGCTCAGAGCTCCCTGACAAGTTCTCTTCTCATCTGGTCCTCTTGGTGACACATTTTTTTTCTCTCCTTTGTATTTTTTTATCTTAATTTATGAAGATTCTCATTAAGACAGGAATGTCTTTCCTCTGACAATGGTCATTCCCTATATTGATTGCTCTAACAAAATACCTGTGGCTAGGAATTATTTGAAGAAAGAAGGTTCATGTGGTTCATGATTCTGGTTGCTGGAAAGTTCAGACAGCATGGCATTGGTATCTGGTAAGGGCCTCCTGTTACATCACAATGTGGCAGAGAAGCAGAAAGAGAACCAGTTTGTAGCAGAAGGGGCCAAGGACAGGAAATGGTCTGACATTATAACAACCAGCTCTCAGATGAATTCATCTGTTCCTGTGATGTTTCTGATCCCTTCTGAGGGTGGTGGCCCTATGACCTAATCCTCTCCCACTAGGCCTTACCTTGTAAATATCTGTCACCTCTCAACACACCCATGTCAGAGAAGAGATTCCCACACGTGAACCTTTGGGGGACACACTCAAGTCATGTCCAGACCACAACATTCCTTGGAGTGTCCTCCCAATATGCAAGCCTTCCTTTCTCCATACCTTTCTGCCCTTTCTATTGCAGTTATTGTCTCTAGTTCAATATTTAGTTTCATCACACACACACACACACACACAC
This sequence comes from Zapus hudsonius, assembly GCA_004024765.1. NCBI lineage: Eukaryota > Metazoa > Chordata > Mammalia > Rodentia > Dipodidae > Zapus > Zapus hudsonius. The sequence goes on along the minus strand of PVHP010039610.1, from coordinate 8,050 downwards.
ACACACACACACACACACACACCACATCATATCACATATCAGACAACATTTTCCCCTTCAAGTAGTAGGTTTCCAATTAAACTTGTTGGCAACATGGCTCCTTTACACATTTTCTGTTGTTACTAGGGAACAAACCTAGGGCCACTATACTACATCTCCAGCCATAAGATAGAACTTGTTGCCCAGGTTAGCCTTGAACTTGTCATACTTCTGCCTCAACCCCCTGAGGAGATGAGGTGACAGGTGTGTGCCACCATGTCGCTCTAATACTCTTAATATTCCAAGAGTTCGATATTCCAAAGAGATTTTGCTGAAAATGGTTATATCTATTATGATGGTTATATCTACCTATCAATACTTAGCATATTAAAAACGGAACTGACAGAAACCAACGAATCTCGACACAAAAAACCCCTAAGCTCACAACACCATAGCAGCCTCAATACTCACCCACTACGACTCAGGGAACTGAGCGGAAGAGGGGGCAGAAAGATTGTGAGAGCCGTGGTGGGGGAGAATATCAGAGACTTGGCAACCCTCAGTAACAACACACTTGGATCACGAGAACCTGGCTGAAGACTGGGCTATCCATGGTCCCCTACCACAAAGACTGATACAGACGGCCCACGGAGGAGGATATCCAGCTGACTGGGGATGGGGAAGGGGGGCAATGGGAAATTGGGAATAACAACTCATGGTTGGCCCACTAAACAATGTAACTCATTATGAACAATAAAGAAAAAAAAACGGAACTAAGAAAATTCTAAAATATCATAGTAAAACAATGGAAATAAACTTGTTCTTCTATATATATTTGACAAAGACATTGAATTTTCAAAATAAAAATTCATTGGATAATTGGGAGATTTCAGAGAATTACTTTTTTAGTGTTTTATTTATTTATTTTCAAGGAGAATGAGTGAGGAAGGAGAGAGAGAGAGAGAGAGAGAGAGAGAGAGAGAGAGAGAGAGAGAGAGAGAGAGAGAGAGAGAGAGGAAATGGGCAGGCCAGGGCCTCTTGCCACTGCAAATGAACTTCAGATGTATGTGCCACTTTGTGCATCTGGCCTAGCCAGCTCCTTTAACTGCTGAGTCATCTCTCCAGCCCTTCAGAGAATTTTTATCTGGTATAATTGAAGATTGCTTAAAGCATAGGAAATACAGTCATTCATTATTTAATAATAAGGATATATTCTGAAAAAGTGCATTGTTGGGCAATTTCATCATGGTGTGAATACCATAGAGTGTACTTACACAACGCTAGTGTCGAGTACTACATACCAATGCTATCTAGCATGTATATGTGTCTGTTGCCCCTAGGAATATTGATGAATGACAAATAGATTACATGAGACCAAATCAAGGACGAGAGAAAACGAGGCATTGTAAACATGATACACACTACATGTACGAAGCCTGTGCTGGTGTAACATGATGTACTGTTTACTAGTAGATCTGGTTAAAAATAGAAAAAAATTCGTCTAAAATAAGGACAAAAAGTAAGCATAGTATAGGGGTTCCAGTCAAGATGGTGGATGAGTAGCCTCACCAGTACGTTGGGGGAAAATCCAGGAGGCATCGAGAACCATGAGCAACCTAATTCTACCAACAAGACCTGAAATGATGGCTAACTCTCTGGCAGGAGATGAACCACCCCTAACACATCAGCTAGGGAGGGCCCAGGCAAAATCACAGAGAAAGTGGTGAGATGAGCAAGAGTCCCGTTTCCATAGCAAGTCTGACATCCTACTCCAGGGTAATGGGGACAGATACTCAAAACATTCCAAAATAGAAACCCAGAGATTCTGAAGAGCTCACCATTAAAGCAGACTTAAAACTTACCCACCATGGCTCAGGGAACTTTACAGAAGAGGGGCAGAAAGAGTGTAAGAGCCATGATGGGGGAAAAATCCAGAGGCATTGCTCTCCCTCCCCCCCCAAAAAAATACTGTCTGCTGCTCATACAACTCTTAGCCCTCCATCCCATGGAGCATTCTGGACTTAGGAGAGTTCGCAGTGGAATGGGGGCAGGGAGGAGGGAAATGGGGGTACCAACACAAGACTTGCACATACAGAGTTTCTATTTATTAATAATTTTTAAGTATAGTATAGTAAATACACAAACCAGCAAAGCCTAATGACCTAGTTTGTTTCCCCAGTACCCACATAAAGCCAGATGCACAAAGTGGTGCATGCATCTGGAGTTTGTTTGCAGTGGCCAGAGGCCATTCTCTCTCTCTCTCTCTCTCTCTCTCTCTCTCTCTCTCTCTCTCTCTCTCTCTCTCCCATATCTGTGATGGTTCTGTGGTCAATAACACTACTGTGCTACTTAGCATAGCAAAGACTTAAGAACAGTGTAGAATACATGATAAACTATGCTGTTTTATGTGTTGACTATACTCTGCTTTTTCTCATTATTTTTATTTTTCCTACTCATAATCAAAAAGTTCACTTAAAGCAATGTGCCATGTCAGCCAAAGGAGCCTGCTACATCCTATGTGTACAGAGGCCAAGATCAAGACACTGACTGTCATGGTCTAGGTTTGCATAGTCTGATGTCCATCTCATGTGTCCACACAGTGATAAAATTGCCTAATGATACATTTCTCAGAATATGTCCTTAAGTGGCACATGATGATGTTTAGTTTTCTTGCTTCTGGAGTCCCCATTTCCACACCAGTTCTTCTTGTGAGGGTATTTTTCAACAGCTGTTACCAGACTAAATTTAGACAAAATAGACTCTTTGACACCAAGAAAAAGCTGAATACATGTGGAAAGAGAAATGTTTATCTATGTTTCAACTTAAAGAAGAATCCGAATCGAGGAGACGTGAATTCAAGATCAACTTGACATTTCATTATTTTTGATGTTGACCTGTTTATATAATATATATATATATATATATATATATATATATATATAAAAGCAGAATCTCTCCCCCTTTGACATTTTGCTAACAGTTTGATGATTCAAAAGCAAATGTGAGACTTGTCTGGAGCTGTTCGGATATTGGGCCTCAACCACAGGCCTAAGGTAAGGTCACTAGAGACAAAGAAGAATGCCTGTGGTGTTTGGGACACCCTTCCTCCATTCCATAATTCTTTTCCTATGGAAGTAACATGGGGAGCATGCTGTAAAGCTAACCAGAGAGGCCTGGAGACTTTGTGCTTAGGTGACAGAAGGAAGGTAGGATGCAGAGGTAAGAATGTGTGCACTGGGTGCAGCCTGCTTGGTTGGGATCCTGGACTCTGACACTTAGTGACTATGTAACGTCCGTTTCCTCCACTGCAAAGTGAAGCAGATATCAACACTGGCTTTCAGGTCTTAATCCATGTAGATCTCAGTATGGGGCCTGGCATGTGACAAGTGTTGTGTTATTGTGGTCTGGATATAAATATGCCAAAAGCTTGGTCCCTAGGTAGATCCAGTCATTGAGAAGTGATTGTATCATAAGGGCTTTAACCTAATCACTTGATTTATTATTAATCGAATGTATTCATTATGTGATGATGTCATCAGAGGTCATAAAAACTGCAGCAATGACTTTCTCATTGCTGGGACAAAACACCTGACCAGAAGCAGTTGATTGGAGGAAACGGTTGATTTCAGCTGACAGTGTTGAAGGGGAATTTCATCATGGCAGAGCAGAGGCTGCTCATCACATCTTGTCACATCAGCTGGGAGGTAGCAGCAAGAGTGAGTTAGCTCTGAGCATCCAGTGGCCTCAACTAATGAGCCTCAAGGCCTGTCCCCAGTGACACACCTCCTCCAGCAAGGTTTCACCTCCCAAAGGCTCCACCAGCTGGGGAGCAAGTTTTAGGCTTAATCACAAACACATGAGGCTATGGGGGACATTTTACGTTCAAACCATCACAGAAGCTTTGGGAGGTTGGACCTAGCAGGAGGAAGTAAGTCAGTCGGGGTGTCTCCTGGGAGCCATTTTGTGTCCCTGCTACTTTCTGTGTCTTTTGCTGCTTCCCGACTACCAGGAGGTGAGCATCTTTGCTCAGCCACTGTCCACCATGACAAGAGGCCTCACCTTGACCCAGAAACAATGGACCCCAGACTGAAGCCTTTAAAACCATGAGCCAAAGTAAATCCCTCCTCTTTTAAATGGTTTCTCCTGGAATGTTTCACAACAGCAAAAAGTCTGACTAAAACATTCGTTATTCATTATTATTCTCCATCTCACTTGGATAAGATGTTTTGTTTAAAACAGAAAATTTTAATATGTGAGAGGGGAATTTATATATATATATATATATATATATATATATATATATATATATATATATATATATATATATATATAAAACAGTGCAGGAAAGGTAGAGAGCTTTCCACCATTCAGGGAAAATTCAGTTAGTTTCATACCAGACCCCCAAAGCTCTGTCTGGTTTTGCTCATCATGCTTATAAAGTAAAAATAAAAGTAAATAAATAACACTTAAAAGATCTTTTCGAAATGCCAGCGCTTGTTTTCGGTTCCCTAGTTTTTGTTAAATTGAGACCTTTGAATTGAAATTGCAATCTTGTTCCAAATAAGTTTTGCCACCAAAGCCTACTTTCAAGTTGAAAATAAGTCTGTCTAAATCGGTTGTTTTTTCCTGTTTTCTTGGAAAGAATTCAAAACCTCATCCAAGGCGGCAGCCTTTCCCACCAAGTCTCACATCCCCAAAGCCACGTTCAATCACAGCTCTCAGCGACAAGGAACTCCTTCCCCAGAAAGAGAAGGGGCAGCCGCTCCTCAGCAGAGTGTAAATTAGTAGCACCAATGCCACTTTCCTAAGCAAATCAAAACCAGCTTTTCAGTGTGTACACAAACTTCAGAGACCCACCATGGGATACTGGTTGGGGGGGGATTCTGAGATGGTGACACCCCACAAATCCTCCAGAGTCTTATTTACAGAACTGGCTTCACAGGGAGGAGAATTAACATTTCAGCAGCTCAGAGAACAAACACACACACACACACACACACACACACACACACACACACACACACACGGGAAGCAAGCGAGCAAATTATTTAATGATTACTTTTTAAAAACATGTCACTGTGCGGAACAGTGTTTGGAGATGCATTTAAGGCCCATGTCACTGTGTGACATTTCTTCATTACCACTTCAATCGTACTGAGTCCAGGGGGTAAGAACACAAACTCTTATTAGTTATGTCTTCCATGTAACACTTCATACAAAAATGATGATTTTTAGTCCTCAGAGCCCCACCCCAAGATTTTAGAAAATGTCACTTTCTTGCCTGAAAGTGGTGCTTTTTTTTTTTTTTCAATTTGTGGTTTTTGTATCTCAAACATTTCATGTGCTTTTTGCTGGGATACCATTAAATGAACATTTATTTACATTTCCTCATGGTTCTCAAGCATGTCTTCTCGCCGTATTCTACCTTTCAAGAAAACATTCACAATGAAATAAAATAGACGCATAGACAGAAAGATCACCTCACTTGGCGATGTCCAGTGAATTTTAAATTCTCCCTTTCGGAACCGAGGGCGGATTAAGGCCTTCCCGATACTTCAGTCTATCAGAACACGGATTTGCCAACAACAGCTGCAGCAAATTCCCCTGACTGAGAAGAATTACAAGTATTATCACCTAGATCATTAAACTGTACCATGTCTTCAATCAATTCATCCAAGATAACTTGAAGCCAGCTGAACCCCCTCAGTGAGAACTTGACTTAATTGGCCAATAAGTGGCTGGAAAAGGTACATGCTATTTGATAAAATTACCGAGTGAGCAAATGATTACAGTTTGGAGAAGCAGTAAAGGTAGATTTCAGGTCAGCCCTTTTGGGGGAAGGCTAAGTTCACGTCCACTATTAAGTGCTGCTGTGAGAAATGGTGGCTTGCTTGGAGCTCAGATGGGGGATGAGGGTCCAGGTCAGGCTCGGGCTGATGGAGTGGGCGAGAGGCACACATTTATCATCTCTTTGGCCTCATTTCTGCCTTGGTAATAGTCCCACACTAACCACCCTGCAGTTACCTTATTCTCTGTCTCCCCTTTCATGTTATTGGCATAACTGAAAATATTGCCCCAGCCAACGAATCCATCTGGTAGGAAAAAGCACTTTTTCTTTCAATAGTGTCCCCAGAGTTTTTCCACCAAAGGTTCAAGAACCAAGAATTTGAAGAACGTCGGATGTCTGCAATAAACATATTGATAATTAGTCTATCACCCCCCATGAGGAGATTAGATGTCATCTACACTTTATCAACACAGTTTAAGAAAATGAGCAAGCCTGAGCCTGTACCCAGGCCGTTGGCAGAAATTATTAAACAAAAACAACTCTTCATGTCGAAGCAAAGGTTTCTTTTTTAAACAATATTTTATTTATTCATTTTCAAGCTGAGAGAGAGAGAGACAGAGAGAGAGAGAGAGAGAGAGAGAGAGAGAGAGAGAGAGAGAGAACCAGGCCACCACCTTGTGGGTCTGGCTTATGTGGGTCCTGGGGAATTGAACCCGGGGCCTTAGGCACTGGAGGCAAGTGTCTTAACCGCTGAGCCATCTCTCCAGCCCAGCAAAGGTTTCTTAACATATTACTTTTGTGGCATTTTTTCCCCCTTGCCACTAGACGTTGAAAAAAAAAAAAGACGACACAACAGAAAACTTGACACATTTAGCTCAAAATTTCAGGTTAACAGACCTGTAACAACACATTGTCACTTGAATTATTGGTGTTAGACAATAATGTGGCATAATTCAGGGGGAAGTCCCGAGATGAAAGTTCCAGAGAGCAATGTACTCACTCTTACATGGAAATTTGCAAACTTCATGGATTTTAATAAAAAATATAATTTTACCCAGTAATAACTTGCATTGGGGTTTTTAGCAAGGAAGAAGTTGGGAAATAATTGAAACGAAGGCCAAGTTTCAACGACAGCCTAAGCAATCGGACACATCTGAAGTTGGGCTGGATTAATGAACCCATCAGCTTGCACATGCCTTCGCCCCATTCACTTACTGTTGGAAGTAGAATCAATGGCTCTAATGTGTTGTCTGCTCATTACTTTGTCATTTGGACAGGAACATTGCTATACTACGGCAGCCTGCAAGGTCCATTCTGGTGCCACAAGCCTTCTATCCAAGTGGGAGATTTAATCAATCTCACCTAGGCGCCTTTCCATCTGCTGTTCCCTCTACCTGGAACACGCTTCCTCCTGTCTGCCGGCCTATGTTTAGAGGTCAGAGGGATATCTTCTTAGATACTTTATGTAAGATAATCACTTACCATCCTTCCCTGTTCCTGTTTCAACTCAACTGATATTACATCATTTAAAATATTTTTATTTATTTGCAAGCAGAGAGAGAAAGAGAAAGAATGAGAATGAGAATGGGCACACCAGGGCCTCTTGCAACTGCAAACGAACTCCAGATGCATGCATCACTTTGTGCATCTGGCTTTATGTGGGTCCTGGGGAGTTGAACCTGGGCCATCAGGCTTTGCAGGCAAGTGCCTTTAACTGCTGGTCCATTTCTCCAGCCCAATTACATACTTTTTAAATAACCATGCCCACAGAATACAAATGCCCTAAAAAAATCAAGATATGGGGGTTAGAGAGATGGCTCAGAGTCCAAAGTGTTTGCTTGTAAGCCTACCAACCCGAGTTCTACCCTCCTCAGTGCCCATCTAAAGCCAGACACCGTGGCTCACAGTCTGTGGTCCCAGAGCACTTATAGCAATGGCAGGCAGAGCCAGGAGAATGTGGAAGCCCATGGGCCAGCTATAAAATAAGAAATATCCTATCCCAACAAGAAGGGGAAGGTGGAAGGAGAGGATAAACACCCCAAGGTTGTCCTCTGACCTCCACATGCATACCAGGGCACACATGCCTCTGCACACACACACACACACACACACACACACACACACACACACGAAACCAGGATATGGATTTTCTTGTTCTTATGTGTGTATGTATACATAAACATCCAATACATTTCAAGTGTTATGTGTTCAATAAACCTGAATGAATGAATTCTGCTTTTTAAAAATATTTTTATTTATTCATTTTTCAAGGAGAGAGAGAGA
>PVHP010039609.1:0-16284 GCA_004024765.1 Zapus hudsonius | reverse complement strand
TGCTTTTCTGCGTGTCCATACTCAGGCCCTTGGATAGGTAAAAAGCAGGAAATCTGGCCACAGTTTTTGGCTCTTTCTATTAGAGACATAGCTGTCCTTACAGTGGCATTGCGAGCGTGCACAAACACCATCACCTGCAAGACAAAAAGCAGCCTCGGTTCATGTTCTCATCCAACCACAGAAGCAATTACTAATGTTTTATAACAAAATCTCCAACTGTGAGTTCTCCCAAACTTAGGTTAGAAAAAAAGTACATACAGGACAAATGTAAGCTAAGTAAAATTTAGTAACATGACTTCATTGGAATATAATGAGTACATTTCTCTTCTGAAGACATGGTTTAATACACTTTATTTTATTCATTTATTTGCAAGCAGAGAGATAGAGTGATACAGACAGAGGGAGAGAGGGAGGGAGGGAGGGAGAGGGAGAGGGGGGGAGAGAGAGAGAGAGAGAGAGAGAGAGAGAGAGAGAGAGAGAGAGAGAGAGAGAGAGAATAGGCACACCAGGGCCTCTAGCCAGAGCAAACAAATTCCAGATGCATGTATCACTTTGTGCACCTGGCTTAAGTGGGTACCAGGGAATCAAACCCAGGCTGTTAGGCTTTGTAGGCAAGTACCTTAACTGCTGAGCCATCTTTCTAGCCCCCAATACACTTTTATTCACAACAAATAAAACTGAAAAACATCTGTCCATATGGGAATAAAACCCATGTTTATCAAAGTAATGGTTCTTTAAGAAAGGTGAGACCTATGTAACAGTTGGGGAACCTGAACAGTGTAGAACCCCCCCCCCCAAAAAAAAAATATTTGCAGAGGTGAGAAGGCAGACTTTCATTTCCTTAAGTTACACACTCCTCTACTGAACAGCCTGCTTTGGGAGCTACAGTAAGCAGGGAAGTCTAGCAAAGAAGAGTGGCCATGTGGATTGCTTCAAGGAAAACTGGAGGCCTGGGGCTGCCCATGCACCTTGGGACCTGCATCCCAGGAGGTTGTACTTGACTCTTAGGGAGACTCAGTTTCACACTTCAGTCTTACTTTGATCTGATCCCTCCTTGTTTTCCATTTCTCTCTTTTAGGATTTGGCCTTGGGCTTTTGAGCAATGACAGATATAATGGTGTAAAGGGTCAAACACTGGACTTGACGATAGAACACATGGTGAAAGGCATAAGAGACCTGAGTGGCTAGAATGTTGTAGTTTGGATCTTAAAGGTTGCCCAAACATAGACATCAAAGGCTTAGTAACCAGCTTGGTACCACTGCAGGGTGGTGAAAAATGAAAGATGGGACCTAGTGGGACTGTTTAGGCCAATGGGGACATTCCCTCACAGGGGGATTTGGGACCTTGGTTGCTTTCATTCTTTTTGTTTTCCAGTCATTATGAGGTAAGTAACTGATTGATTACATGCTTCCAACCAAGATGTTCTCCCTTGCCACAAGCTCTAAAATAATGGTGTCTGCATTGACTGAAATCATGAGACAAAATGAATACTTCCTCTTTTCATTGTTTTGTCACAGTAATGTAAAAATATTCGTGCATATGTGGTGCTGGTTAAAATTCACACTGGAGTAAAATCTTGAAACAGTCATTCACAAAACTGTAAAGACTGAACAACATTCTTTTAGAATATATTAAAAATAAAGATGAATAATTTAGAGAAAAATCTGAATTTCTTAAGTGTTAAAAATTTTCCCAGTGAGTTTAGAGAAAAGAAAACCAGTGTTGCAAGTCATAAGGAGAAATTTAACATAAATCAGTCACTGAAGTTATGCTTGAGATTTTAACCTTATCAGAGCTCCGATTTTTTTTTCTGATACAAATGTATTTTGACAACAAGAGTAATTATCAGAGTGACTGTGTGTGTGTGTGTGTGTGTGTGTGTGTGTGTGTGTGTGATTGAATTCAGGTCTTTCTGTATGCTAGGTATAATCTCTGCCACTGGGTTGTATTTCTAGCCCATAAGAGTATTTTTAAAGAGTACACTAATTGAAAATTACTTCCAAAAGTTTTATGGGTATATGAATAGGTATTCTGTTCCTATTATCAACTAAAGCAAACAGATCTGATTCTGAAGTCTCTCTAGTTTGTATGAGGAAAATGTTCACCTCACAGTATGTAAAGAGACTGCCAGAAGTTCAAACTGTGATAGTCTTATAAGTATTGGCTTAGGCTATGTAAGACCAGGATGGAAAATTGTATTAACCTTAATGCCATCAAATGACATTATTCTTCCTCATGCAAGAAGGGGACATTTCTGCTGCCAAGTCTGGCAAAGCATATTGTTTTCTTTTATACAAAAATTCTATTTCTTATAGAATTCCTTATTATCAACATTAAATTTCAAGAAAACTTGAATTAAAATGAATTTACTTGCTATATTATGAATTAATTTGGACAAAAGTTTAAGAGCATACAATCACTACACCAAATCCTAAAAAAATTATAAAATGGATCCATACTCTCATTGGAGATGATAATTTGGTAGAATGGCTTAAAAACACAAAATATTGTTACTGGCCATGTATGTGAAAATTTTGTTAAAAGGAAAAAATATGAAAATAGGTAAGATATGCTCCTTTCCAGGAAGGGTTTAATAATCTAAGAAGGGGAATAAATTGTAGACATAATTTAGGCAGCTAAACTGATGGAAAGAGTATGGATAACACAGAGACTCAAAACATGGAGCAAAGGGGTATACCCTTATCCATGCCAGGGTATTTAGAGTCCCCAGTATTATGTGCCAAAGGACACAATAATAGCTATGCTTGATGGCTCAGAAGCAGGTGCACTTTTGTGGGAACAAGGAATGGCCACTACACCAGCCCTAACACTGAGAGGCAGGGTGCGGGCCACAGGAGCAGTGTGACTTAACTCATGTCTTAACTGTGCAGGGCTGAAGAAGCACAGCACTCTCTTCCAAAGTCTTCGTCATTATACTCAGGGATTCCTTAACTAGATTCTCTGCTGGTGCTGCTTGTAAAGAGGTTTCTAAGGCAAGCTTGGTGGCACACACCAGTAATTTTACCATTGGGAAGATAGTGATAGGCAGATTGGAAGTTCAAGGTCATCATAGGATAACAATGAGTTTGAGGCCAGCCTTGACTACATGAGACTCTCTCAAAAAAATGTGAAAATAGAAGCTGGATGTGGTGGCACATGCTTTTAATCTCAGCACTCAGGAGGCAGAGATAGGAGAATTGCTGTGAGCTGGAGACCAGCCTGGGAGTATAGTGTAACCTGGGCTAGAGGTCCTACCTCAAAAACAAACAAATGAATGGAAATAAAAATAAAATAGATTTTAGGTCCTCTCCTGAAACCAACTGACTAAGAATATCTAGGTATGAATTCTAGAAATTGAATTATTAACAATCACCGTGCTAACCACTGAACAACTGTATGAAATTGTTAGCAATTACCACCATCCCAATTGTCCTCTCCAAAGTCAAAAAGGTAAAGAAGCTAAATAAAATCATCACTGTGCAAAGATGTCTTTAAAAAAATCTTCCAACACCTTATCTTTAATTACCCATACACACAAAATATCAGAAAAAAAATCAAGGTTATTTTATATAACTAGTATAGCCTCAGATGATTTCTCCTGAGGCAGGGATTTATAATATGGCCACATTTTCACTCTCATAATTCAAATGCTACATTATATAAATTATTTGAAATAATAAACTGAAGCAAATAAAGGAAAATAAAATATGACCTTAAATCTTCAATAATTATTTCAGTCTGACTTGTCAACTTACCATTTTGTAAATTAATTTCTAGTGGAGCCAAGAGAACTATTAGTTACAACTTAAAGTAGCAATTTCATTTTATTAAAGGATCCATCATGTCTTGTTCAGTAAAATAAACTCTTTTTCTTTTAAGCATGTTTTGTCTTGAGGCTTCAGCGGTAGTCATTACAAGGTTTTGGGTAACTACAAACAGACTTAATTTTATGGTTTGTTAATTTGGTTAATTAATTTAAATAGACTCATGAAAATTATAATAAACAGAGAGGATAGCATTGTTTCATTTGGCAGAAACAATGCCAAATCAATCTTAGAAATACTTTTGGTAGCTGAGAAGCAGCTAAATGGTGTCACTAAAGTAAGATTAGAATTTAAGATTCAAGTCAATAAAGTTGGTGAACTCACACTGTCTGCCAAAACTGTTTGCAATTTTATTTGAGATTATGTCATATATTTAAAAATAGTTAATATGGCCTGGCATGGTGGTGCACACCTTTAATCCCAGAACTTGGGGACTGAGGTAGGAGAATCACTGTGAGTTCAAGGCCAGCCTGGGACTTCAGTGTGAGTTCCAGGTCAGTCTGGACTAGAGTGAGACCCTACCTTGGAACAAAAAATAGTTCACATACTTATTTTCTATTAAGCCATTTATTTTTAAAATGTCTTATGCAGTCAACCCTGTACTAGGAAAGGAAGTATACCAATGTTAATCCTGGTCTTGTTATTGTACTTGTCAAAGAAAGTGTCCTTCACATGAAATGCTGGTTAAAATTAATGAAAAATAAAAGCTCAGGTATAGTAATCAATCAAAAAACTAGATTATTTAAATAACTGTTACAGAATATATTCAAAGAAAAGAAAGACACATTATTTTAAAAAGAACAAAAATTCCACTTTAAAAATTCCACTTCAGAATACTGCAATTTTAAATAAATTATTTAAATTTTTTCAATTCTTATTTCCCCAAGATCAAAAGAGTTACTGTGCATCATAGAATTACAACAATGATTAAAGGACATAATGTAAATGTAAAACCTTACATTTACTAAAAGAATGGCTCTCAACTTTTAAATGCTTTCAACTTCATGCAGTTGGCTTATTAAAAAAGTCAATTACTACTTCTTTTCCCTATCATCCTTCCTCAAAGAGTAGGTCTGGGACAAGTCAAGAAATTGCATTTCCCTAAACTCCAGAAATTTTGAGAACCTCTGTGAGAGCTGGTATTAACACTATTGGTAGGGTAGTAAAAATAAATTAATATGGCCTAAAAGACTGAACAGTTCAACAGGATAGGAATGTTATAAAACAGACATGTATATAAACTTATTCCTCCTGTATGAGCATATTTAACACTAAAATCTAATAACCTGTGGAAAGGGGGTTTGCACAATGAACTAGGAATAAAGAATTTGTTAGGAATATTTGGCTGTCACACCTCTAACTCCTTCTTCCTGCTGTTTCAATCCACCCTGGGTTTGGAAGTTTCTAGGCCTTCAGTCATGCTTTCCACTTTGTCCACCTGCCAATTCCACCTGAGTAAATTCTACAAAACAGTAAGGCACAGTTCAAGTATCCCTCCTAATTTCCTCTGGGAAAATGAATCACTCTCATAGTGCTTGTTCATACTTGTGCCTTGTGCTATTACACAGCAGAAAGATCTCCCACAACATTAATGCTTCATGATGTGGCAGGCCCAGGACAACAGTCAGTAGAAACCAAGCTTATTATAAACAGGGCAAGGACTTATACAGATGAGAACACTGAAACTCAGGAAATTTTAATACTGGCCTACTCAGCAAGAGCAGAATGGGAATTTGTCTCTCCTTTGACATAACAGATTCTATAGTACGTATTAGATTTTGAGGTATACAATCGAAAAGCAAAACAGACAGCAAGACTTTATTGTAACAGGGGACAGGGAAAGAGGGGAGAAAGAGAAGAGTGGTGCATGAAACAGTGAAAGAGAGGGAGAGACGGGGGATGCACACATCTGAGAAGCAGGAGATGGAAAAAGAGAATGAGTACAGGCCAGGGAGTCGGTTTTATGGGAAGAGTTAGAAACTGCTCTGTGAGGAAGGGGCCTCCGGTGGTGTGCAGAGGGCAGGGGGTGTCCTCCTTTTAGACCAGAGGTATACTCATTATTATACCAGAAGGCTGACCCAGAGTCCCAGGGCTAACATGGCCAGGATGGAAGGGGAGAATAACAGGAGGAGTAGAGAGCTCTTAGACTCCAAGAGTATGTCCGTGACGGTGCACTTCCGTGGATGCTTCTGATCCTGAGGTCTCCTGATCATCCCAGATACCACTCCTCACCCAATCAGTGGGCATTAAAACATGAGTGCTCAAATTCTAATGATGAAGGTCAGCATTCTCAATTGTTTGAGCAGAAATTTGCAATAAAAAAAATTAAGCCAGGCTGGGGAGATGGTTAAATGGATAAAGCCACTCAGCTCTGAGTACCTGTTTAGATACCCAGGCCAGGAGTAGAAGCAGGAAGATGTGGCAGGTTTCTATAATTCCTGGGTTTAGTAAGTAGAGAATTTCCAGGAAGCTAGAGAAGAAACAGTAAACAAGAGACTGATATGAGAAAGTTAGCCTCAGGCCTCAAGCACCCCTTGAAATGTATGGACATCAACACTTACACAAACACATATATACACAAACTCATACGCACACTAAATAAAGTTTTAATAATTTAAATAAAATTTCATAACAGAATATAAGTTAACATTTTCCATTGATAACTATTAGCAAATATGGGCTATCAAAAATATGCAATTATTAAGCTAGATAATTCATTTTCTTTTGTATTTTCATTTAAATTTATTATCCAACCTTCTACTGATATTTAGTAAACTAAAAATGTTGCTAATTAGTCTCTTTATATTGATGAGAAAATATGCACATGTATTTTAATGCTGTTTGTTGGTATTGGCACAAAGTGTACAATTTGACAAATAAACAACTTATTCTGAGAAATTCTAAAAAGAAAGAAATCCTAAATTTGGAGTTTGAAGTCAAAAGAGTTTTAACATCAAAGTTACCTACATTAAAAATAAATTAATTAGAAGTATTAATGTAGTAGCACTGAAGGAAATGAATAAGCATTATAAATACTCCAAAAGTCATTACAACTGAGAAGTAAAAACATGAAAGTTATAGGCGACAGAATGAACACACCCAAATCAGCAACGTTTTTACAGAAATAAACTGATGAATAGCTTGCTGAGGAAAAATAGGTCATGGAGGCAATCCCACACAATAGCTATGAAATTGTAGGACACAACTGAGTGAAATCAGCAATACACGAAGACAAGTACCACAAACTCCCTCATATGTGGAAGCTACATAACTCCAGCAAAGTGTAAAACAGAGATTACTTGAGATTGGTAAGGAAGGGTGGATAAAAGGCTGGATGTGATCAATGCAAAAAGAATAAAGTGTGAAAATAGCACACTGAATGCTATCCATGTCTACAGTAGCACACATTAATAAAAGCACTGTTATTTTTGTAAAGGCAGAAAGCAAGGTACTACTGTATTTGCATTAATTATCACAAACTATTTTGAACACTTAACTTACATGATGTCAATAAAACTATTATTAAAATGGATTAAAATTATAATTTTAAAGTAGCCTGTTACATGAACTATGAATCTTACAACTACCATTTAAATTCATGACAATGGACTAAATTACTAATGCATTTTTCTTAAAGACCTGATTAAATATTATTAGATATACCATGAAAATACAAGCTTCCTCAAAATAGGGTTAATTAGTCCTCCCCTGGCTATATAAAAAAGGTGCATAATTCTTTGATGAGTCTGCATGCACAATATGATGTGAATAAGCCAAGGAAGAGCATCTACAGCAGGGTAGTGTTTCTTCAGCTCCAGGCTGTGTAATTAGAGCTACACTAAGTAGGTTAGAGCCAGTTCTGGACTCTCACGCTAAGACTCTGCAGTTCTCAAGAAACCGAATGAAGAATCTAAGTGCTGAGTACATTTGGGTTATCATTTCTGAATTACAATGAAGGTACTATAATGAATGTGAAGTCTACTCCTCACCAACATAAAGAAAGCTTTTTAATATCTACCAGTTTCTATGAGCTATGAGACATTAACCTCTGTATCTGATGAAAAGAAGTCCAAATATGTTACATCTTATAAAAGTAAAGAATAATTAACAAAATGTGCAATTAAAAAAGTGAATATATTATACCATATATGTATCTTATGACATCAAAAAGCCCACTATAGGAAGATTACCTTACAATCAACTCACCATCTATCTTAACATTATACAGTTTTTAAAAAATATTTTATTCATTTTCAAGCAGAGAAAGAGAGAGAAAGAGAGAGAAAGAGAACCAGGACCACCACCTTGTGGGTCTGGCTTATGTGGGTACTGAGGAATTGAACCCAGGGCCTTAGGAACTGGAGGCAAGTGCCTTAACCGCTGAGCCATCTCTCCAGCCCAACAGTATACAATTTATTTACCATCTATCATACCATTATTATTCAATATACTTGGAAGCAAAAGACAGTTCTATATCATCATAGTTTGTGAAATATTTAAATGACCAAAGCTAGAGCAAAACCTATAGTTTAATACATGCTATCTTTAAAATGTTAAAATGTTCTGAGTGTATTTTCCCTATATTATAGATTTGGAACTCATGTGAAAAAATGTTTTCTTAAGCATTGACATATCTTTTAGTGGTAATATAATTCATGTAATCTAATTGTTTAAATATATATACATTCTTAAGTGGGTCCTAGTTTCTTTGTACCCAACATACATTGTTGCATTCAATTTATTTGAAATCTGAATTTTTATTATAGTCATAAATGTAAATAGCATTATGTATGCTATAGATAAAAGTATAGTGCATACCTTTAATTATCTTAAACATAGCAAATATTAAAAATTTCCCCAGTCTTTTATAACATACACAGGATAAGAAACATAATCAAATGCTAATTGTACAAGTTCATAATTACTTATACAAATTTAGCAAACATTTATTTTGATAAATTTGGCGATCTAGACTGATTTCCTGAAATTGTTTTGTTTTGGGTTTTTTTTTTTTTTTTTTTTTTTTTTTTTTTTTTTGGTTTTTCGAGGTAGGGTCTAACTCTAGTCCAGGCTGACATGGAATTCACTATGTAGTCTCAGGGTGGCCTTGAACTCACAGCAATCCTCCTACCTCTGCCTCCTGAGTGCTGGGATTAAAGGTGTGCACCACCACGCCCGGTGATTTCCTGAATTTATGTTTGATGCCCAAGTAATCTAAACAATATACAAATGTTTCAAAGAAAGTGTTTAAGAATCAAGTAGACCTATTTGAATTATGACTCAACACTTTTATGCTGTATCAACTACCTTCTATGTGCAGGCTTCTTTCTAGGTGAAGAAGCATTTTCAGCTACATGACTTACCATACAGATAAGCACTGGTCTATAAAGCTGACTGGAGGGAATGTAGGAGGGGAATTTGCTACTGAATAGAAAAGATAACATTTGAAAACTTCTATTATATGCATTTTTTATATTTTATTTATTTTCAAGCAGACACACAGTAGAGAGAGAGAGAGAGAGAGAGAGAGAGCGCACCAAGGCCACCACCTTGTGGGTCTGGCCCATGTGGGCACTGGGGAATTGAACTGAAGGCCTTAGGCACTGGAGGCAAGTGCCTTAACTGCTGAGCCATCTCTCTAGCCCTATTATATGCAATTTTATACTCAAATATTTGGGGAGAAAGTAGCATAGTGTTGTAGCCTGGGTGTGAAATGTCCCACATAGGCTGATGTGTTTGAACACCATTTTCTCATAGTGTTTTGGAAAGCCGTGGAATCCTTAGGAGGTGAGTCTTCACTGGAGGAAGGTGACTGGGAATGGTCTTTTGACTTTGTAGGCTGCCCCACTATCTTCTCTCTACTTTCTATGTGCAGGTATAATGTAACAGCCTTCCTAAGTATGATGGGCTGCATCCCCTCAAACCATAAACCCAATCAAACCCTTTCTCCTTTAAGTCGCTTCTTGTCAGATATTTGGACACATGACAAAAGACACAGATGGGATTTCCAACATGCTGCTAAACATTTTAGAAAAACTTCCCACATATCAGCATCAACATACAAACAGAATGACTGCAGACAAATGGAAAGTTTAGAGAAGGAGTGTGTGGTTGTTTGAATGTATGGCAGCATAGACTAAGGTGTTTTATTAAAATTGAACGTGCAAATTCAGCTCCTTGCAATCTTCAGGAAGATCTGGGCTAGAAGGGGCATATCACTAGGAGTGACTCGTGGAAATCTAGTAGTTGTTTGGGGGTGGATCTGAGTCCAGCTCAGCTAGGGGAGTTTTAGAGCAGTTGGAGCTCAGGCAATTCATGCTTGCTGGTGTTGGTGCTTGCTTGCTGCAGTTGTTTCTCTCTGCTTGGAAATAAACAGCTTCTGCCTTTGATGGAATTGTTCCTGCATTGTGTAAGCCTGAAATAAAACCTTTCCTCCCTTAAGCTGTGTTTAGTTTAATGTTTGTCCCAGCAATGGGAAACTGAATGTAACAGTAATTTGGTACTGGGTGTGAGATTGTTGCTGTGATGAATCTGACCATGTGGATTCTGGTTTTTTGGAACTTGTGTGCTGGAGAAATGTGGATGGACTTGGTACTTGGGACAGCAGAAGCCTTACAGAGCAGTAAGAAAAGTTTTACGGGTATTCTGATGAGTGTTTGAAAATGCTAAATGCAGAGGTAATTGTACATTGTAAAGGCTTGACTTGTGAACTTTCAAAAGGGAAGGAGACACAGTAGAAAATTTCGTTGGGACTGAGCTAATGGTATAAGAGCTGGCTACATTCTCCTGCCCAATTCCAAAAATTTGAGCAAGGTTGAATTTAAAAGTAATGGAGTGATGTGCTTTGTGGAAGGTAAAGAACACAGACATAAAAAATGTATAGTTTACCACAGGAAAAATTCAAACAAGGTGAAAGCTAACACTGACACAAAAAGACTAGCTTGAGTTGCTGAGGCTACAATTGTTAAACGGATCACGACCCTTATGAGTGGACAACTGTTTTGCATGGAAACAGTAACAAAGATGTGTGAGGGTGAAATCCTTCAAGGTAAGGCTGAATGAGCAGAAATGAAAATTCTTTTGAAAGGAGATGACTTGAAGGAAGAATTCTGAAGAGGTATACTGCTCTTCAAGGTCAAGATTTATACCTCTCCCCCGCCCCCACCAATTAACACATTGGCAGTACTGCTGCACACCTGATTTTCAAGCATGAAAAATGCAGAGAAGTGGGCCATTTAGTGCTCATGGTTCCAGGAGTCATATGAGTGGTGGTGTGAAGTCACTATGTAGAGAAGTACAGTAAGGCCATTGGATGAAGTTCCAGCTGCCTCTTCTGAGGCATGGCATGTGATGCAGGTGATATCCCTGTGTTGAAGACTAAAAAAGGCCACTGTGGTTTGCTGTGGAGACCCACACAAAGATGCTTTAGATGAACCAGGACTGTGCAAAAGCTACCATGGAGTGCTATTGGCTTCGGATAAAATTGTCTCTGGGCTACTCAGCCCAGCTGGCAGGGTGGAATTAGGAAATCCAGAGACTGTCCTCACTGGTTAGGGATATCAGACTTGAACTGCAGATGCATGATGCCATTGATTTTGCATTGGTTCAGTCTCTCCTTATTACCTTATTTCAATGGAAATGTTTATTCTATGCCATTATGTGTTAAAAGTATGTAACTTGTTTTGATTTTACAGGACTCACAGTTAATAGATACTCTTGAATGTTGGGGGCTTTGGAAATTTTAAACAATGTTAATGTAGGTAAAGGTTATAAGGACCTTTGAAGTTGTTCTGAATGCAGTTTACATTGTGAGATGATCATGAGTCTATGCAGGCCAATGGCAGAATGTGATGGGCTAAATGTGATAGCTCAAATGTATGGCCCCACGGACTCAGAGGTTACTAAAATTAAGCTTTCAACTTCATCCCCTAGTAGGCAGATCCCTGCTAGAGGGGCATGTCACTGGGGGTTCAACTTGGATTTGAGCCCTGATGTCTCTTTGGGGGTGAATCTGAGTTCAGTCCTACTAGGTGTGTTCAGAGCATCTGGAGCTCTGGTAGTTCACATCTGCTAGTGTTGGTGTAATTGTTTCTCCTGCTTGGATCTAAGGAGGTAACCAGCTTCTTTCACCATTGGTGGAGTTTCCCCTACATTTCATAGGCGTGAAATAAACCCCTTTCTCCCATAACCTGTGTCTGGTTCCACGTTTTTCCCAGCAATGAGAAACTGATTGCAACAGAGTGCTTCTTGAACTATCCTTGCAGCATCTGTTTATATTTGAAATCATACCAAAACTAAGTCACCAGAAAAGGGAAGGGTATTTTCCCAGTGCCTGTTGTAGGGTGAGCAGTAAGCAGATATAAATAGAATCTTATGCAAAAATGGACAAACTCTCCTCATGATAAAGGACAGACAGTTACATCAGTGTGTAAGGTACAGTATTAAAACACTAGCAAGGACAAAAGAAGAAAATGATGTGGGAAACTGACGTCTAAGCAATGCTTCATGGAAAGACCTACAATTCAAAAATCTAGTGATATAGGGCTACTTCACATCTGTGTCATGCTATAAGATTGCTGACTTGATAAATGAATACCATTCAATTTCTTTAAACCAAAATATTTTAGGTTGATGCAGAAAGATAAATTCATCAAGGAAAGTAGAGAAAGGATACATTTCTAAACATAAAGAACAGCAAAGCCTTTATTGTTCTTCTGTGCATTTCCAGTAGTGAGGGGTGTTCCTGCATAAGGGTAGGTTATCAAATCTGTGCCTTTACATTGCATACACTGTTATTTGGTGAAATTTATTTTCCCTATCAGATTGTAAGCAATACTAATAGAATAAGTGTTTCTGTTTTCTGCTTTCAATGGTTTCTGACACACATTGCCTTAGTATACACTTTAAGAGAACTTCAATTCTGACAGGTACCTAGAATAAAGCCTGACAACTTAAGGATAGTTCATATGGCAACAGGGTATATAGGAATGCCTGTATTTGGCATTTTACCTATCCTAGGTCCTACCTTGAAAAGACAAACAAAATGGACATGAGAACTCAAGCCATGCACCACCCTCAGAAGACTGCCAGTCTAGAAACCTATTTATACTTTACAACCTTTTTCATGTATTACATATTACTCTTTGAGAAAAGTTTACATAAACACATTCACTTAAGTAAAAGTGATAAGGAACACATATTGACTGTAATCTACTTGCAATGATGAATTTACATGAAAAACAAATAATGGCATGTCACTTCTAAAACTCCAAGCACCTGAGCTCATGTCCTTTCAAAGATGTTCTCAAACATGACTGACTACACTTGAAGTGCTAAGGTGAAAAGTGCAATAACCAGCCCCGTGATATAATTGTGGGAACATTTAATTCACTATAAACCTCAGCCAAGACAATATGGAGTGATGAGGACAATAAAGACACTTTCCTCAATATATGATAGCGTCATAAAGAAAAATATCTTACTGACCTCCACACAGTAAAATTTCATCTCTGTTTGTTATTGACAGTTCCAAAATAGCAACATCTATTGTGTAAAGTAAGCAAAACCAGCTATTCTATTTCTATGCAAATATAATTCATTAGTGAGCTAGCTGATAATAGTTCCATTTCATACAGATGCCACTAGAATAAAATAAAAGATATTCTACACTGACTGAAGCTGATTTAAAAAAAATAACAAAACAGAATGTATTTGTGAGACTTATTTATATAAGTTCCAATTTTTTACTTATAAAATAAAAGTGACTTTTCACACCAATCTAGAAATTTCCAAATGATACATTTTAGCAATTCCTTATTGAAGGGCAATCACATGTTTTTAATTAGTTGAGCAGAAGATACCACTAAGCTAATATACACTAAATCAACTTAACTAGATTAATTAAAACTAGATTGCTATAAAGAGGAAAGTCACAAATTCTTAACTCTGCTTCTCTTAAGACAGGTTTTAACTCCTTCAGTTAAGTCATTTTCATAAATACAAATATCTCATTTCTTTATAAATATCTATTTTACTCTTCAATGAATCTTCACTACAAAATGACAAAAAAACAAATATAAGAAGAGTGACATGTCTGTTAGAGGTAGCCCCACAGTTGTGATAATTATAGAACACATAGGAAAAAAAGGCATCAAAGGGGCTGGAAAGATAGCTCAGTGGTGTAGGTGCTTACCTGCAAAGTCTAATAACCCCAGGGGTTTGATTACCCAGAACCCACATAAAACCAAATGCACAAAGTGGCTCATGCATCTGGAGTTCGTTTGCAGTAGCTAGAGGCCATGGTGTGTGTACCCATTCTCTATCTCTCTCTCTGTGTTTGAAAATAAATGAATAAAAATTAAAAAGGGACCAAAAATCAAGATTTTTTTTTGTATCTCAAAAGTGAACTCACAGAGGAAAATATGGGAAAAAATTCATTCATTATAGTTTTCTTACAAAGTACCTAGGAATAAACCTAAAAAATGAATTAAAAGACCTCTACAATTAAAACATGGAACGTTTTAAGAGAGAAACTGAAGAAAATACTAAGAGTTAAAAACCTCCTGTGTTCAAAGAAAGGCAGGATTATAACTGTGAAAACAGTTATATTAACAAAAGTATTCAGCAGTCTCAATGCCATAACAATCCCATCAAAATCCCAATGGCATTCTATCCAGAACTAGGATAAAGACTCCTAAAATTGAAGTGGAGACAATGAGCACAAATAGCCAAACAACACATAGGAGAAAGAGCAGAGTTGAAGATATCAAAGCTGTTCTCAAATTATATTTCAGACCCTTAGCAATTAAAACAGCATGGCGCTGGCACAAAGATAAACATGAAGATCAATGAAATAAAATAGAGGACCCAGAAGTAAACTCACAAACTTACATCTACTTTTTGACAAAGCTGTCAAAAACATATGCTGGAGAAAAGAAATCTTCATTTAGAGACGATGCTGGGAAAACTGGTTTTCCATGTGTAGAAGAATGAAACTCAATCCAACTGTCTCTCCTGGATAAAAATCAATTCAAAGTGGATCAAAGGCCTACACAGAAGACCCTAAACTTTGAAACTGCTAGAAGAAAACTTCAAAATATAGGCAAAAGCAAGCATTTTCTGAAGAGGTGTCCAATAGCATAGGAAATAAACCCAGGAATCAATATGAAATTAAGAAACTTCACAGTAAAAGAAATAGTCACCATAAAGAGAAGACCACCTTGAGAATGTGAGAGACATCCTCATGAATAACACATCAGACAACAGATTAAAATCCAAAAGATACAAAGAACTGTAAAATCAAACCAGATACCACATCATTCAACGAGAACACAGGTGAATGATCTGATGAATGGACAATTCTGAAAAGAATAAAAATGACTAATAAATACTTGAAAAAGTATTCTCCACCTTAGCCACCATAGAAATTCAAATTAAAACTGCTTTGAGAATCCAAGCCATTCCAGTAGGATGGCCATCAGAAAGAAAGAAAGAAAGGAAGGACGGAAGGACGGAAGGACGGAAGGAAGGAAGGAAGGAAGGAAGGAAGGAAGGAAGGAAGGAAGGAAGGAAGGAAGGAAGGAAGGAAGGAAGGAAGGAAGGAAGGAAGGAAGGAAAGAAAGAAAGAAAGAAAGAAAGAAAGAAAGAAAGAAAGAAAGAAAGAAAGAAAGTAAGTGCTGGCAACAACACAAGGAAAGAATGATTTATGCACTGCTGGTGAGGAAAAAAAAAATACCCACTATGAGAATCAGTATGGTTCTTTGAAATACTGAAAATAAAAGCTGCAAAGGACCCAGCTCTTAGCTATATACCCGAAAGACTAGTAGCACAAGTCAACATAGCACAGAGATACTTGTACATTCATGTAGACAAACACTGCCATATTTTCTCTCCCATGTGGGACCCAGGTTTAAGTGAGTGTGTGCATGCATGAATACAGGTCACAAAACTAGAAAAGTGATCATTAAGGGGAGGTGACAACTAGAGGCATAGAATCCATGGAATGAGAGTAGAAGAGGGGTCCAACTGGAGGAAGATGGGGACTGTGGAAGAGGCAGCGTGTATAAGCAGGGTGCTCAAGCTCTCTTAATAAGTAAACTCTCATGTGGTATATCCCAAGTAATAGAACATTAGGTCAAAGGAAAGTCTCTCTCCAGCGGTCTGTTCTTGCCTGCTTTTCTTGGAGCTGGCTGAGCTGGTATGCAGGCAGAAGGAAGAGAGACAACGGAGAGATAGCAACAGGTGCTGCAGCACAGCAGCAGAAGCCCCAACAGAGAAGTCAGCAGGTCAAGCTGGGAAAGCGGCAGCTGAAGTCAAAATAGTCAAGCAACTTAAGAGCAACCTGTGCAGGAAGAAGGGTGCCAGAAGTAGTAAGACACAGGGAGAGAGGGAGAGAGAGAGACAGGGAGGGAGAGAGAGAGACAGGGAGGGAGGGAGGGAGGGAGAGAGAGAGACAGGGAG
>PVHP010039608.1:0-16385 GCA_004024765.1 Zapus hudsonius | reverse complement strand
TCTTCCCGAGTGCTGGGATTAAAGGCATGTGCTGCCATCCCGGCTGAGCTCCACCATTTTAAAGTATGTGGAAGCCAGAGGGCCTCCCAACATATAGACACTCTAGCATGCTCATAGCCCCCTCCCAGCACCCTTCCTCTGCCCCTCCCCCCAGAATCCTTTCTTTCCAAGTCTTTCTTCTATTTATAGATAGAGAATATAGGCCCACTAGGGCACCTGAACTCCAGATGCATGTGCCACTTTGTGCATCTGGCTTTACGTGGGAACTGGGGAGTTGAACCCGGGTTGTTATGGTTTGCAGGCCAGCACTTTCACTGCTGGGCCATCTCTCCAGCCCTGGCTCTTATATTCTTTCCACCAAGTCTTCTACAATGGACCCTGAGCCTTGGAGGATGTGGTAGACATGGTAGTTTGCTGATTTCTGGTTTAGCTCATGCTACCTGCCTTCTTATTATTTGAGGTAAGGCACAGAAATTGCAGGGGGAAAACACACACACACACAAAAAAAAAATATTTCATGCATTTGTAAATGCAAGATCATTCACAATCGGGTCAAAACCAAAAATTGTAGGTTAACTGAAGCGTTTACTGGTGGTTCTCCCCAAAAGTGGAGTGGCCATGATCAGGGTGAAATAAACACCTGGAGGAATCAGAGCAACACTGTATGCGTGAAGCCCTCACAGTGTTGAAAACATGGTCAGCACAAAGCAGGAGGCAGGATCCACATGCCCTCTCCATGTCTTCTGTCCCTGGACACATACCAAGATGTGTTCTTTTCTTGTCCATACCAGCACAAGTGTGGAAGGAACCCTAGCATGAGACCTGAGGCTCTCATTGGTCAGGTACAGGTTCAGAAAGCAGCCCAACATGTTTCTCCCTGTCGTAGTCAGCCACAGGTCGCTGGGATGAATCTCCAAACCAGGCACAATTTTGGGGAGGAAAGTATTTATTGAAGTAGCAGACCCAGGGGAAGCTAAGGAAAAAGGCTGGCTCCCTTTCACAGAACAAGCAGAGACAGAGAAACACAGCACCAGCACCTCCAACAAGCAAGCACACTCCAAAACTAGCAAACAAGAGGAACTCCAGGCTTGAGCTTGGACTGCTTTTTGCATATGTATAGCTAGAATTCCAGACCCTCCCCAGAAACACCTTAGGGCTGAACTCTAGGATCTGGCCAAGGTGACACACCTCCTCCAGCCAGAACTGGCTGGAGACAATTTACAATTATAATAAATTCTATTGTGGGACATTTATTCAGAACTACCACACTCCCTTCTCTTTCTTTTCTCTAAAATGGGTTCACAGCAGCTCCACTCGAGAGGGAGGGGAGAGGAGTAATGGAGGTTCTAGAGCTCTGGTATTTGGGGGTTATGGTTTGCTTCACATTTGTGATACTGAATGTTTCTTGGGGATCCTTTTGGTTTTCATTCAACTATCTCTTACTGCTTCTCCTAATTAAGATAAAATTTACATAACATAAAATGAGTCCTTTCAAAGTGAGGGATGAGTGTCATTTAGCACTTTTACTACATTGGGCAAACACATTCTCTATCCGGTTTCAAAACACTTTCATCATTCCAGAAGGAACTCCTCTACCATGAGCCCTGGGAAACTGCTAATCTGTTTCCTGTCTCTGTCTCTAACACCCTGTTCTGGATATGTTATTACATGGACTTCTACTACACATGATGTTTTTGCATCTAGTTTTCTTGCCCACAAAAATCTCTTTTCAAGGCTCATGTGTGTTGTGACTTAAAATTATATTGAGGTTTTCCTTTTTATAGCTGACCAATGTTACATTATATGTATATGCCAAAATTTGTTTAATTGAAAATTATTGATAGATATTCGAGGTGTTTATACTTTTTGCCTGTTGAGAACAGGGTTTCTACAAGTATGCATAAACATGGTTTTGAGTCTTTGTTTTCCATGCCCTAAGCCAGGAGCAGAATTCTGACTTCAGAAATCTGCATTGAGGTTTCCACACTCACTGTGCACTTGTTGGGGGGTTTCCTTAGTAGCTTGGCCAGTCTATATACCCTTTAGCAATGTGTCAGGAGTCTAGGTTCTCTGAATTGTTTCAAGTGCTTTCATAATTCAAATTTTGCTTTTCTGTGATTCGTGGGTTGACTAGAGCCCTCCATTGGTTGGTGTGAAGTGGTCTCATTGTGCATTTGGTCAGGATCTCCATAGTAACTAATGATGCATGATTAGCTATGCACCTAGTAGCTTTGGAGAAATATATAATCAAGTTCTTTGCCTGTTTTTTTTTCTGTTGAGTTATAAACATTCTTCAGGTATTCTACATACAATTCCTTTAACAAATATGTCATTTATAGATCACTTTTTCATTGTCTTACTTGATTAAAACTGTATTTCATGTAGTGTTTGTCTCACAAACATGAGGGCCTGAATTTGAACCCCATAATCTAAAAATGCTGGGCATGGTGGTGTACCCCCAGCACTTGGAAAACAGGGACAGGTAGATCCCTGGGGCTCCCTGGCCAGCTAGTACAGCCTAATTGGTGAGTTCCACACCACTGAGTGACCCTGTCTCAGAAAAAAGAAACAGGTGGATGGTGTACCTGAAGAATGCCACCTGAGGGTGTCCTCTGGTCTCCAGTCCACCTGCACATGTGCACATGCTGACCCATGAAAACACACACAAGTTATTTCATGTGTCAGCCCTGATTTCTTGCTTTCCTGATTTATACAGCATCTTTGAGAGGAATATTCTTAATAAGCTTTAAGACTGCTTCTGACTCATCACTGGAAACCCTGGATTCTTCACACTCACAGGCAGGTGGGGACTCTGGAGTGAAAGGGAACTTACAGAGGAAAAATAACTTGAAACGCCAGAAGAGCACATAAGAGTATGTTCCTGGGTTTAAATTCTAGCTTGTCTTTCTTAACAATTTCCTGGAACTTTCTTATCCTTACTTACCTTCTGCTTAATGAAAACATAGTACCTACTTCATAACACCTACCTTATAGGGTTGTTGGGAGGATTGTTGGGACCCAGCCTGGCTGAATATCTGTGAGCTAAGTTTTAGAATACAATATGCAGCCGGATGAGGTGACTTACACCTTTTGGTCCGAGCCCAAGCATGGTAACTCATGCCTTTTGATCCTAGCACACCTGTGCCCCCAGGAGGCAGGGGGGATGGCTGACAACCCTAGTCCTGTTTTTAAGTGCTAATAAGCCTTGTTCCTGCTTCCTGAGCTCCCTTGTGAAAGAGATAAGACAATACAATGCATTCTTGGGTTACATATATATGATGGATATTGGAATAAATTTTGAAATTTGCCTTGACCTATATCCCAGTCACATGTATGTGAGTTTCCGGCTGTGTGTTCACCTTTCCCCAATGGAGCCCATCTCCTGCTGGCCAGAGAGACGCAGGCTCAGGCTCGCTCATGGGGGGGGGGCAGGGATCTGTGACTCTCTATGCCCAACAGAGGGTCACAGAGATAATGCATATAGCTAGTATATCAGAGCTGGGAAAATAATTCAGAGGATAAATTGTTAGCTGTCCAGTCATGAGGACCTGAGTTCAATTCCCTGGTACCCATGTAAAACTGACAGACATGGTGGGGGTACTTGCTTATAATCTCAGCTGTGGCCCAGAGATGCCTCACTGGCCTAATTGGTGATCTTTAAGCCAATGACAGACATTTGGACTCTAACCTCCACACACATGACACACACTTGTGCATGGTGACCTGCACACACATGCACCATGCACATATGAACACGCATACACACAAGAAAGTATACTGAAAAAAATGTTAGCTATTATCAATATTTTTGGTGGCAAATATTGTCAATAGTGAATACAGATTAGCATTTTCACATCCTCACCTTCAATGTATCTGAAGCATTGTTGTTTCCTTAATTTCAAGATACCCATCCTCATTCTCTCTCCTTTCTCAATGCCCTCTGGAAGAGAGGCTTCTCCCAACCTTGCTACTCACAGGATTACAGGGGAAGAGGGTGAGCAGATCCCTGAGTCCTGCCTCTACAGCTGTAAGCCAGATAGAGCTGGTGGCCAGACCACCATGGTCCAATCAATCCCCAAAAGGTCTGCTCTGTGCCAACTAGAGACTTGAAGAGAAAAATAATAAACTAAAACTTCAATAAACTGCTAATTCAGTGAGTATTTCCCGAGTAGCACTGGTGTTTTCACAATTCTGCTAAAGAGAGAGAAAAGAGAAAAAGGCAAGGGGTTCAGGCCAGCAGTACATAGAGCACGTGGTGGAGTGCCAGGTACAATGTGTGATCCTTCTGACAGTGGAAAGAAGAGAATGTACAGAGCAGGAGTGAGAGAACGGAATTGGGCAAACAGATCTTAGGCAGCAGAGAGGCAGGAATAGATCAGAGGGAAGAGGAAGCAGGACAGCACAGCCCTCAGCACCCTGTGTGAGGGTGTTCCCCCTGAAGGACAGCACTCAATCCTTTCATTGCAATTATTATACACTGCTCTCTCATTCATAACTCAAGTCTCTCTTCATAAATTCCCATGGTATTACCCATTTCACAGAGGAGACAGGAACTCACCAAGAAGAATCCATTGCACACTTTCCACAGATATGTCCCTCCACATTGTCACCCTTCTCTGGTGATGTTTTTTGCCTCCTTTTTTTTTTTCCTCCCAATGGATCTTTAAAGTATAGCTTTTAGATAGCAAAATATTAAAACTCAAATCTTGCTTGTTGTTACATATTCTTAAATTGCCATTTCAGAAGTTATTGAGTGATTACATTAGCACCCCCAACTTACAGCAACCCACTGTAAACGAGGTACCTTAGTACTGCTCAGACCTTCCTAGTATCCTAAAATTACTCAGTGCTTTTCCTCCTGCCTTTTGCATTCTTTTGAAGTACATCCTAAATGTCACAATACCTACATTATAAATTCCATGTGTAACTGAAATATACATGTCGTAGTCAGCCACATGCCGCTGGGATGAATCTCCAAACCAGACAGTTTATGGGAGGAAACGATTTATTCAAGCTACAGATCCAAGGGAAGTCCCATAACAGTGAAAGAGGCTGGCCCTCTTTCACAGGTCTAAGCAGAGAAAAAACACAACACCAACACCACAACAGAACAGCAAACAGGCAGGAGGGCAAGGGGAGAATTCTTTCACCTTTATATAGCCCAAGGGTGGGGTCTTACAATTCTATCCCAGACCTAATGGCTTCCTGAGTCTCTGGAATTTCCTTCCTGCACTGCCCACACAGGAAAGGATGTTTATTTCTAGCTTCTTTGAGCTTCTTTACATCCTGCCCCCTACTGAGAGGCTTCCTTCCTTTGAACATCCTCAGAGACCCACCCAAGATTACTTGAAATGTCAAGTTGACAACAAAACTTAACCATCACAATACATATATGCATCTGTGTAATAAACACAAGGCATTGTTTTGCTCTTACAAATATTTTTCTCATACATTTATTCCTCATCTATGGAGTCACTTTTTTTTAGTGCCAAACACTAACGCTAACAACATTCATTTTGTGAGTGACAAGTCACCTCTGCTAAATTCTTCATTTCATATTTACTCTTGAAAGAACATTTCTCTGACTGCAATGTGATATTCTGTTTGGCAGCTTTTCTTCTTTCATTTCATACATGTCATTCCATTGTCTTTTGACTTTCATAGTTTCTGCTGAGAATTCAGTTTCAAGTCTTGTTGAATTTGTATCTTTTTATCTGGCTACTTAGTGTTCCTCTTGCTTTTTCTGGTGCTTATAATTGAAAAACCTTTGCACGTTTTTTCTCTAGATTTGTCAGAACTTGTAGGTTCTCAAATCTGCAGACCGATGTAATTTGTCTATTTATAAAAGTCCCCACCTCTCTCTCTCTCTCTCTCTCTCTTGAATGATATATTTTCAATTATTTCTCACTGATCCTCCTGGACTCCAATTATACGTATGTTGGATATGTTTACTATAACCCATATGCTTTTAATTTTTCAATTTTCCCCCTCTTTGCTTTGAAGTTTGGGTTTTTCTATTCTTTTTCTTTCTTTTTTTTAAATTTTATTTTATTTATTCATTTTCAAGCAGAGAGATAGAGAGAGAGAGAGAGAGAGAGAGAGAGAGAGAGAGAGAGAGAGAGACCGCACACCAGGGCCACCACCTTGTGGGTCTGGCCTATGTGGGTCCTGGGGAATTGAACCCAGGGCCTTAGGCACTGGAGGCAAGTGCCTTACCCACCGAGCCATCTCTCAAGCCCTCTATTCTTTTTCTTATAGTTTGTTAAATTTATTTTTTTTATAGTTTACACTGCTTTTAAACTCATCTAATGAACTTTCAACTTTTAATGTCTAAAATGTCAGTTGGATCATACTGCAGATTCCTAGCTTACAACACTTACCTTTAATGACTGTTATCATTCAATTCCAGACTGTAACCTTATTCACCCAGACATGGATGTGACCACTTTTCTGGGTTCTTCTCATTGTAGGTAGAAATCACAAAGGCCACCAATGCAATGGGACTGAGCCTTTAACTGGAGTTTTAATTTGCACACAAAGGAGACATGGAGTCTGGTCTCCAACTAGTTCTCTGAGGACCTAAAGAGTAAAGCTCACATTCATCTGTTCGGTAGGCACACAACCATTTTACATCATTCTGGCATTCTGCACATATTTTGTCAGTTTCTGCGATCCATGCTGCACCAGGTTTTCACTTGACATGGTGACCTCCTGCCTGTCACTTTGTCTTCACTAACCTGACACGTTTGGGCATGTTTAACATATGAGGAGATGCACAAAGGCTTGGGGAAGGACTCAACAGCTCCCGTGTTGGTGGAAACACTTAAAATAGTCAATTGTGGTTCCTTGATCAGGGAATTCTGGGTGCTTTCCAGAAATGAGACCCATCTTCATCTCACACTGTGAAAAGGATTCATTGTCAGATTTTTTTCCCTCTTATATCTTTCTCCATGGTATATACCAAATACTAGTTTAGAAACTTTGAACCTGACCTGTCATTTTTCATCCAGTAAAATTGCAGTTGTCTTCTTGGATTCTGTGGCATTTTTGAGGTGAATAAAGAGTGAACTTCCCTTCTTTAATGGCCTGTGACCTGTCCCCAGTATTATTCAACATTTCCATTAAACAGCTGATTACATAAACTATCCATCTTTTATCATTGTTGGGTGGGGAGAGAATGAACAGTCCAGTTTAAGTTTATCTAGTCTGGCTAGAAGTAGGGATTGTTTCCTTATTTAACTGGATATGATCTATCTTTATTTTCAAAATAACACTATTCCCTGGGTTTTAATCCCTTTGTGACAATCTCTGATTGACAGTTTGACAGGATTTAGAATCACTATGGAAACAAATCTCTAGGAATAACTGTGAGGGATTTTCTAGATTAGGTTAATTGACAGGAGAGGACATTAACTGTGGATGACACTATTCCGTAAACTGAGGTCCTGGACTGAATGAAGGTAAAGCTGAGGAGCAGGATTCATTGCTGTCTGTTCCCTGACTGCAGATACAATATGACCAGCTGCTTCACGCTCTGGCTACCATGCTTTCCCCTCCATGATGGACTATAACCTTCCCTCCTGCCTTCCTGCCTTCTTTCCTTCCTGCCTGCCTTCTTTCCTTCCTTTTTTTCTTCCTTCCTGCCTGCCTTCCTTCCTTCCTGCCTTCCTGCTTTCCTTCCTGCCTGCCTGCCTTTCTTCCTTCTTCTTCCTTCCTGCCTTCCTTCCTTCCTTCCTGTCATGGTTTAATCCAGGTGTCCCCCACAAACAAATTAATGTGTTCTGGGTAATTGATCCTCAGCTGATGGCAATTTGGATTTTACAACCTTGATGGTGCTGTATTGTTGGGGGTGGGCTTATGGGGGTTATAAGCCAGCTTCCCCTTGCCAATATTTGGCACACCTTACTGCTGCTGTTTCCAGTGCTGTGGCAAAGGTGATGTCCATCCCTCTGCTCATGCCATCATTTTCCCTGCCAGGATGGAGTCTCCCCTCG
The DNA here is from genome assembly GCA_004024765.1 of Zapus hudsonius. Lineage (NCBI taxonomy): Eukaryota > Metazoa > Chordata > Mammalia > Rodentia > Dipodidae > Zapus > Zapus hudsonius. Next base: position 8,391 of record PVHP010039608.1, on the reverse strand, counting down.
AGTCCATAAGCCAAATCAACCCATTCCTCCACAAGCCACTTTTGCTTGGGTTCTTTCTGTGCAGCAACTAGAAAGCTGACCACAACACTTCCTTCCTTCCTTCCTGCTTTCCTTCCTTCCTTCCTTCCTTCTTGTCTTCCTTCCTTCTCTTTTTTTTAAATATATATTTATTGTCCATAATGAGTTACATTATTTAGTTAAGCTGCTTTTGTTTGATATTTTTGTGCCAGAACTAAGAAAAGCAACAATAAATCTCTATATGCTTAACCCTTGAATAGGGTGGATATCTTGATAATCAATGCCTGGAACCTCATTTCATCTTGAAGTTCCTCTTTTTTTATGGGATCCTTTCTTATCTGCCTAAAGTTAAGACAAATCAGCCTATAGTTGGGATTACAATTTCAACCCTAAACCTTGCATTTATTCTCTTCTTTCCCTCCATTTCTTTGCTACAATTCTCACCACTACAGACATCCCTGGTATCTGTGCATGTTGGCTTCATTACGGCTGCCGTTCTCCCCTGATCTTGGGCCACAGCACTTCGATCTCTTATTTCACGATCACATTGACCTTTCTTCTCCTTCTGCTTCCTTCTTGGAAGAACAGGTGTGATTATAATTTGGAGTCACCAAAATAATCCAAGAATATATACTCACCTCACAGAACCCAACTTAATCCTCTTTTTTTCAAATAAAGTCACATTTCTAGATTCCAATGACTGGCATTTGCATCTATATTTTCGGCCACCTGAAGATTCAGAACCGAAGAAATTCACCCAAATTCAATAACTTAAAGAAACAACACATAGTTATTTGTTCATAACTTCTATGGATCAGGAATTGAGCCCAACACATTGAAGTTTTCTTATCAGAATCTCGAAAGGCTGCAGTCACAGTATCAGCCCAAGTCTACCTCTTTCTGGAGTTGAAACAGTGTGGTTCAGAGGAGCCTGTGGAATGTCAAAGGCTGCTTTCGGGAAGGATTCAGACCAAGATTAGCCATGAAATGTGTCAGGTATGTGGAAAAGACAGGAAAATTCACCCATGTGTGCTACATATAGAAAGTGTGGCCAGAAGGAATAAATAAATAAACAGATAAACTTCAAGAATATGAATTATACAAAAAGAAACAATTGCTATCTGAAAAAAATAACCAGTTTTTAGTTCCATAATTGGGAATTCCAGTAATCAAAAGTATTGCCCAGAACAGTTCCTCCCTGCCTCACAAGGTTTCATCTCAACCATCAGCTGGCTCTGCTCACATCATGAGATGCCAGACATCCTGAGCATAGTGTCTCAGAGTAGAAAGCAGGATCTTGCATCCTTGAACTATCCTTTCATATTCACTCTACCAAGGCATAAGTTGCACATAATGTAATGCACACTGTATGTGTGTGCAGGTTGGTTAATTGGAACTACTGAAATGTTTTCATTACCCTGAAAGTTCTCCACCTAGGGAATTCATCCCCTTCCCAAACCCTGGACCCAAAAAGCCAGGATGAGTTTGCTGGTCTAGAGTGTCACAATATATATACCCACCTCATCTGCCCTGCTTGCCCAGCATAGTGCGTTGGGGATGCAACCATGTGGCTGTGTCCACTAAAGTCCCTTCATTTTATTTTTAGTTTCTGCTCAGCAGAATGCTACTATTTGGTTCTTCCATCAGGATCGTGCGTCCATCTAGTTGATGATGGACACCTGCATTGCTTCTAGTTCGGGATTTCCAGGCGAAAAGCAGCCAGGAACATTTAGTTACAAGTACACACATCATTGGGTGGACACTGTTTTCTCTTTCCTATAATAATTCCTACAAATGGATTCCTGTGTTGTTTGGTAAATGAATGATTAACTCCATTAGATGAGAGACTATCATACAGATTATTGCACACTCTGCAAACTCACCAATGTTTATCATTCTCTGTCTTTCTAATTTTACTTTTTTTTTTTGCTTATAAATGATGAAATGACTGTCCAAGAAGCCCAGGCTGAAAAGTTCTCCTCATGGCTCACAAGACAGACTGGTGTCCTTCCATCTCATATGGAAAGGCAGGTGGAATTATCCTGACTATTTCAGATTAAGCTGGAAATAAATTTTAGATGCAGTCTGGATACATAAACCTAAGTAGGTTCTGTTAGGGAAAAGCAAGAAAAAAATGACTCATAGTTACACGTGACTTGTACAAGTAAGTAAAGGAGCCTTATGTGTGGAAAAGTATGATACATAGCTAAATGCATAAGTAAAATGCACATAGGTAAAGATATGTTTATGGATTTAGAATAAACCATATACATTAAAGGCTATATAAACACTGGGTTGGCATATTTTTACCACGGAAGTATGTGTTCATCCACCTTTTCTGTCATACTATTTGTACACAATTACTACTGAGCTACGTTAGGGACAGAGAGGGGCTACAAAGTGAAGAGAAGACCACAACCTACCCCAGTACAGCTGGCACACTGAGCTCATCCTAGCTGTGGAAGTGTGGGTGGAGGGTACCAGCCTTTGAAGCTATTTCATCAAAATGTGTCTGCTGGCACAGTTCAATTGAGAGGATTGGGAGTATTCTCTTGAAATATAGCACGTATCCTCATGACATCCATTGATAAAAATGGTGCTCAATTATATATTTATTGGGCTTTATTCCAAAAGTTAGAGAGAATGAAAAGGACAGAAAGTGCTAGAGAAACATACATTAAAAAAATGAACGATATCATAGTGGTGTGATGTGGGAAAGTCTATTATATCCATAGTGAGAAACAGAAAGAACAATTGATCAAAGCTTTGAAGCAGTGTCCTTGAGATGGTATTGTCCCTAAGTTTTGGGGCCATAGTGCCCTGGGATGGTGAGTACTGGCCAGGTGCTACCACCTCACCTACAGAGGCAGGTCTTGTGAGAACAAATTCTCTCCATTTCCTGTGGTCACTGCAGATGTCAGTGAATGGTGATGATATATACATAACCAGGTGCTGTTCTTAACTAGGCACCATTCTGCCCCTATTGCACCAATAAATCTCCACAGCATCTTAAAGCAAGGGAGATATAGCTACAGCAACATTGACAGAGGACCTGGCTATTAAGCTGTCTGGAGGCTCTGGAATCAGTGAAATGTTTGACAGCACAGGGACAAATACATATTAGCAACATTGCTTAATCCATGTTTCAAGGGCAGAATTTGAAACCATGCTTTCGCTCTAGGCCAGTTCAGATCTCTGGAAGGATACTGTCATAAAAGAAATGCCAGAAGCCACACCACAGCCATGACATGTATCTCTTGTCCTTCACTGGCTTGTCAGACCCTCCTCCAGCAGCGTCTGTCTTGTAAGACAGAAGGTGCATGGCTCTGGAGTAAAAAAAAATACAAAAATTTTAAAAGTGCCTATATATACATATATACACACATATATGTATGTGTGTATATATGTATATATTATATAATATATATATTAATCTGTTTAACCTCCATAGTCCATGGTTCCCCCCTTCCATGCCTTTCATTTCTGAAAGAGCAAGATATTTGGAAAACAGGATCTGTCTTACTCTATGGAAGCTTCTGCTTTATACTGAAGATACGGGCCAGAAGGAGGGTCTCACTCTGCAGGTGGTCTTTGCACACACCCTTTCCACTGGCTGAGCCCCGCATAGTGGTAAGAACTACATAAAAAAGAACTCCAATTTTGGCCTTTGAGCCCAAATGGCATAATGGGCCTTGATGATGGTGGAAAGTCGGGAGTCCAACCTGCAGCGTGATAGCTAAGAATGCAGCCCAATTCAAAATCAAGAATTTACATAAAACATTATGAGCTTTTTTTTTGCAATATTTTAATAGTTCAATTGTGTGTTCTCCCATGCGAAGTTTGCAGGTGGCACTGTCATGTGGCAATGCTCAAAGGTACGACATCCCTTCTCTACACTTTTACATGACTGGCACAGGTCCTATTCTATCAGATCTCCCTTAAAACCGCTAGTCCTTCCCCTACAAGTCTGCGGCTTACAGCGCTGTCAGCTGAAAGGTTTCTGTCAGGTGTGAAGTCTAGCAAGGTTGGCTCAGGAAGGGCCCTGTCCAAGCACATGACATTAGACATGAACTATGTATGGATCCACCCCTTGTTATATATGTGCTCCGATTCTGGAAAATGGTCTTGAAGGTGCTGGTGACACCAAGTGTCCCAGTGTCTCCATGGAACAGGAGAACCAAGGAGAACTGAGGCCAGAAGGAACCAACAGAAGGTGGAGTCGGTGACTGCAAGGTCCCTACATCTCCACAAGGGACTGTATTTCTTTCTCTGTGTCCCATGGAGGAGTCTATATCTTACCCTGCAGTCTTGGAAAACTGAGACATTAATAGAACATCATATTTTAGTTCAAAGCTAACTGGAAAATGCTGAGCTTCCCACCACCCCAACACCAAGCTGTAAGGATTGGATAGAACCGTGGTTCTGGGGGTGAGGCTCTCTGCAGCTTGTGGGTACGTATTGGGCTGTGTTCCACCATGACTGCCAAGCTCTTGCACCAAACACAATGATCTCTGCTTTCCACTCAATTTTCACATACTTTCTTTCTTCTTTATGGCTGAAGAAGACGTGTTTCTAAAGCATGCTTTCTTCATTCATTCATCCACTGATAGGCATCTAAGCTGATTCTATATCTTGGATATTTGGATTAGCACTGCAGTATCCGTAGATTTGCAAGTATCCCTGTGGTGTGTTGATTTCTTTGGAGTTTATACTCATAGCTGAAGAGTTGGATCATATGGTAGTTCTAAGTTTTAGTTTTCTGATGCACCTGTCTCTATACTTCTTTCCATGGGGCTGTACCGGTTTGCACACTCACTGATAGTGTGTAAGTGTATCTTTTTCCCCACATTCTCAGCAGCATTTGTTGTCAATGTTTTCTTATTCCTTTCCCTCAGTGGGCTTTTATATAGATAAGTTAACAGAAATAAAGATTTATTCATCCTTTCTTAAACTTAGAAAGTTAATAGGGATTCTGCTCCATATACATCTACCTACATATAATATATTCCAACAAAAATAGAATCCAGTCAGGACAGAAACCCAATTTTCTTTTCCACAATGTTTTTTTTTAATTTAAGTGCCCACTGTTTTTAGTGGCACTGGTCCCTGTAGGTATGGACAACAGCCATACTGATCTGGTGAGTAGGAATGTCGGGGGTAGTTAAACTTGCATTTCCCAAGGTCCCAAAGAGGAAACTTCTAGGCAGATGCTTAAATAACTGTTTCCCATGCATTGCTGAGTTCCTGCCACCAAGGATCAGCTCTGAACTCACTACCCATGGACACTTCTGCTTCACAGCTATAGGCATCGTGGCTGGGATATTTGATGACCTAGCTAAATTCCAAACAAGGAAATGGCTGGGAAGATGGCTCACTGTGTAAAGATGCTTATGAAAGTCTGCTGGCCTGCTAGCCTGGGTTCAATTCCAAAACCACCCACATAAGCCAGACACTAAAAGTGCCCCAAATGTCTGGTGTTTGCAAAAGACCCTGACACACACATGCAAATAAATAAATAAATCGAAAAGGAAACCATTGTGTATTTTGAGTGCATGAATGTGTGTATGCATATTCATATGTGTGTGCATATGTGTATGTACACATGCATGAAAGGGGGGGAGAGCAAAGACAAACGTTATGTCTTCCTCAGTCATTCTCCACCTTATTGTGTGAGACAAAGTCTCTCACTGAACCTGGAGCTCACTGATTTGACCAGACCAGGTACCTTTCGTCTCCCCCTCCCTAGCACTAGGATTACAGGTGTGTTCTGCTTATGTGGGTGCTGGTGATCCAAACTCAGGTCTCCATGGTTGCACACCAGGCATTTCACTCACTCAGATGCCTCCCCAGCCCCAAGGGAATGTTAAGCAAACAAAAATTCAAAGGAAACAAAAAATGGATGTGTTTTGTAAGAGATGAAAGGCAAATAAATCCCTAGTGCCTCTCCAGTTGAATCAAACACAGAGAGTGGGTCAGTGTTGAGTCTGATTGGAGTTCTCATGGGTCACATCCCTGTGTCAGCTGATGAGCAAACATGAGTGCTTCCAAAGGCCAGGTCAGACTTTCTCTGGCAAATGACTCATCTTACCAAATTGTGTTTTGCTCCATTTTGGTCTCACTGTTTTCAGACACTGCAAACTAATTAGAATGTGATGCCTGTCAAAGCTCTGTGAAATATACTCCAGATAGTCAGCTTGCAGACATTTTATAATAATCTGCTCAGGACCATGCTTCCTTTTGGTCATGACTGTTACCTGTTTGGGTCAGCTCACAGTTACTCTCCAGCACATTTGAGTAGCTGGATGATAATGGATCCATCCATCATTGAAGTCACTCTTTCCCCAGCAGCTTTCTGTTGAACTTGGCTGGCCGATAAAGTGCTAGAAGACAGGAGGGTTAGATGGAATCTGTGTGGAAGAAGAAAAGAGTCGGATTGGCTTGTTTGCTTGTTTAAGTAAACTTCATCACATCAACAGACTCAGAGACAATCCTCTGAGTGTTTGGTTTTGCAAGGCAAGAGTGCCAGCATTTCTATGGAAGCTTTTATATAGCAGTGTTACCAGCTCTCAGACATCCAGCCATCGGCATACCTTTTTATCCAATTTTGTATTAAAAACTGATACATGTATATAATGTATTTGTATTTAATCACACCTCCTCCCATTACCTTTTCTTGACCACCCCGAACCCCTTCTTCTCAAGTAGTTCCTCTTCTACTCTGATGTCCTTTTTCTGTGTGTGTGTGTGTGTGTGTGTGTGTGTGTGTGTGTGTGTGTGTGTAATTAGGGTTGCCTGCATGAGCATGGGTGAGGGGTTATTTTCAAGAGCACCTGCAACTTACCAGTAGCTACACCACTGCAGACAATTGTTCCCCACTTTCCTAGCAACCATTAACTGCCCCTAAACTACCCCTAACTCTTCAGGGAGGCATGAGAACCTCTGGCCTGCCTTCATCATCCCTGATAGAATGTTGAAGCACCCAAAACTGTGAAGTTCTCATGCAGGTAATGGTAGCACCTGGGAGGTCATGAATGAAACATTCATGTTATGTCCAAAAGACAGCATTATCCAATACTCCTCCCCACCCTCTGCCTCCTATGTTCTTTCTGCAATGTTCCCTGATCCATAGTGGTAGTGATATAGATGTTATCGTTTAGAGCTCAAGACCTCACAGCCACTTGTTCCTGTAACTTTGAGTCTCCTCATTAGTCACCACCATCTTTGGAAAGAAGCTCTATCCAAATTCGATGCTGGTCACTGCTGAAACCTCTGGCTGTGCCTTCCTCTGCTTCTTCTGCTTCCTCTTCCTCTGCTTCCTCTGCTGGCCCACTCTGCTGACACAGATGAAGGTCTCTCTGTGAGTTGCAGACCTCCAGCTTAGCTGCAGGCGAAACACTCAACTATGGTTTGCTTCTTGCCTGAGTTCAGCTTCTTGCCTTTTGCAGAGCTAATCTTGGTTGCAGCCACATTGCTGTGTTGGGATTCTCTGAATAGCACTGCTAATCTGTCTTCTTTGCCAACTGAATGAACCTCTTTTGTGAGCTTCAGAACTTAGGGGAGGACAAGAACATATGACTGACATCCATCCACATTAGATGCATGCAAGACAGATTTTAGACAGAGAACAAAATTCTGCAAAATATACTTGAGAAGGAAAGCAATGTGGACAGGACCTTGTTGTCTTCTGTGGTCCTGTTTAATTTCAGGCGGGTCTTCAGATCAGCATGGATTCTGAGCCTTCATTAAGGTCAATGATAAATGATCACAAACACAGAAGAAAGAGTCATAATAATCTTCTAATAAATGGTCTCTCATTGGTCTGGAGTTAATTGGTTAAGCTAGGTTGGCTAGCCAGAACGCCCCAGGGACCTGCCTGTCTACACCTCTCCAGTGCTGAGATTACAGATGCACCCTACTATACTTTGTACTTTTATTGGGGTACCAAAGATTAAATTCATGTCCTTGTACATGTAACACAGGCACTTTAGGGATTGAGTGAAATCCCACCCATCCATATCTATGACTTTTTGAACATTAGAAAGTGCTCAACTTCCTGTCTGTATACAGCAGTTGCTTCAAGTGTCCAAATGACACACACGCCATGACATCGGAGCTTGATGAGCTCAAGAGCTGTGCCTCCAAAAATCCCTCATCACCCATTTCACCAACTTAACATGGGACTCGTTGGGAAGGATGAACCAGATATCAAACAAAACAAATTAAAACTGAAATAACACGGGTGACAGTGTGGTACCCCTTCCCATTCACGTGAGACACCTCTCCATCCCTTTAAAGTTTTCCAGCCCCATTTTCCAAAGCCCAGGATAGACTGAGTCTTTACTAAGGTTCAAAGAGCCCCTAAGTTCAAAGTTC
>PVHP010039607.1:0-16271 GCA_004024765.1 Zapus hudsonius | reverse complement strand
TCTTGAGTTTTCTAAGTAGACAATTATCTTTTGCATTGTTGATATTTTTTTTCCTTGCCAGTATTTGTACTCATGTTTATGCTCTTGGATGTCTGTGCCTTGTTTCTGACAAATGGAGGTGTAGCTAGGGTTTTATTAAGTATAATGTAAGTTTTAATTTGCAGTCCAAGGAAACGTGTATTTCTAAATTAGTATGTAATCTAATTTTCACTTGGTATGTGGTAGGTTTTATCATATTATTTTATAACATCTGTAGTAATTACCATCAGTTTTTTTTTGCTTTATTTTCAGGAGATATCTTTGTATTAAATTTAATCACATCTGTGGTTATAAGATTAAAAGTTTAATGTATTGTCGAATTTTATTTATGAGTATTTAATTTAAAAAATTGTTTCTCACTAATTGGTGGGATTGACTTATAATTATTTTGTGCTTTTCAGAGTTTTTGTTGTTATGTTAAATTGATTAAAAAGAGTTTGGAAGTCTTTGACTTTTCTTCTCTGGACAGTTTAAGAAATGTTGACATGATTAGTCCTTGAAGGATTTAAAAACATTACCTATACAACTATGTGTCCTGAAGTTTATCCCTCGCCTTTCTTTGTCTTCCTTTCTGTGGAAACTCAGGGGCCCTTCTCTCAAGAAGTGGCTAAAATCTTTGACATCTTGCTATTTTCTTTATTTATTGCCCCTTTATGGACTTTGATCTCTTGAATTGATGCATCCATATATCGTTTTAAAGAATGTAAATGCTTAGATTTGAATAAAAACTCAAACTAATTCTTTTGCTTCTCATTTAAATAGCATGTAGTAGGTGCTATAAGATTATTCACACTCCATGATGCAGACTAAGAGAGGCACACAGATGTCAAATAACTTTTGCACAAATTCCACAGTCTTACACAGTCTGTTAGAAGCATAGTTCACTGTATGGCATAGTCCGGTTTGAAGTGTTGCTTACCGCAAAACATGTAGTCTGTTCTTCAGTCAGTGTTGCAGAATTCTGTTCTCAGCATTATAACCATCTTCAGAGCAGCTGTGACTACTAGCAAGAGGCCCTTCAATATTGTGCCTATTGACCTTCCCTCAAAGAAGGATAGGGTGGGAGAGTCATTAAAACCCTCTCTGAGATCCCCCTCCCTTCTGTGTCTCCCTGCCAGTGGTTTGTAATTATGCTCCAGCTGTAAGTGGTCTCATGGACTTGGGAGTCTCAAGAGGTGCTTGAGTAAATAGATTGTCGAAGGTTAATACAGAAGGGACTCTCTAACGTGTAATCTGAGGAAGTTGTCATCCATGCTGGTGGGGTAAAGCTTTTTAAAGGTGATATGGCTGTTTTGGGGTCACCTATGTTCCTGTAAGTAACTCCTTATCCATGCTCTGTAAGTAAGCCCAATGAAACTCATATTCAGGTTGGACTTTTGTGAACTCATTATTTTGGTTTGTCTTTGGTACCCTGTCTGGGAGGATTGCACATTTGTCATCTTCCCAGGGAAAGTTCACACAGCGGTCAACTTTACAATTTACTTTTATTTTGGTGTGTGTGTGTGTGTGTGTGTGTGTGTGTGTGTGTGGTATGTGGTATGTGCAGGTGGTTGTGCATGTGTGCAGAGGCCAGAGGAGAATTTTTGTTGTCCTCTGTTGCTTTTCTGCATTGTTTGCTTAAGAGGAGTCTCTCACTGAACCTAGTGCTGCTGTTTCTTTCAGGCACACTGACTGACCGGTGAGCACAAGTGATTTGCTTGTCATCACACCTTTAAGACTGAAGTTATTATAAGTGTGTGACCATGCCCAGTTTTTTATGTGGGTGCTGGGGATTGTCTTCTCATGTCCTCATGCTTGCATGGCCAATTCCTCAGCCCCTACAATTTAGGTTGTAACCATAAATTCTTTTCATTCAGGCTTTATGATTCATAAGCTTAGAATTGTGTAAGAATTCATATTTTAGGTGTTCTTGACCTGTGTTCTCTCCCCCACATCCCATATACCCAAAAGCTGGCCTCCAACTTACTGTATAATTCAGACTGGCTTCTGCCTCATGTTCTTCCTGCTCCATGCTCCAGCCTCTTGAGTGCTGGCACTACAGGCCTGCACAGCCATGCCTGACAAGAAAACATTTAAAATAGGAAAGCTGTAAGTCATTTCACATTAGCATGGCAGTGATGACAAAACATGCAACTAAAACCATCTCTTCATTTTAGCTGTAACAAAGCAATGGTTTACTGTTTTGTAGAGACATGTTCTTTGTGTGTCCTTGTTTTTCTACCTAAAGTAATCCAAACACTTGCCCTGTAGAAGAAAAACCAAAGATCATTTTAAATGGGAATTTGACATAAACTCTCAGATTAATTTTCTCCTGCTACAGATGCTGTTCAGCACAGAAGGTGGCAGGCAGAAAAAGGGAAGTGGAGTGATGTTACCTGGCCCAAGTGGTCCAGAAGCTTTGATTTTTAAGGTTAATAAAAATTTGCTGGCTGGATGTGGTCATGTATGCCTTTTTTTTTTTAGCTTTTTTATTTTTTAAAATATTTTATTTATTAGAGAGAGAGAGAGAGAGAGAGAGAGAGAATGGGCACGCTAGGGCCTCCAGCCACTGTAAATGAACTCTAGACACATGCGCCCTCTTGTGTATCTGGCTTTACATGGGCACTGGGGAATCGAACTCAGGTCCTTCTGCGTTGCAGGCAAGCGCCTTAACCGCTAAGCCACTTCAGCCCCATGTATGCCTTTAATCCTAGCACTTGGGAGGCAGAGGTAGGAAGATTGCTATGAATTCGAGGCTCCCCTCTGCTAGAGTGAGAGCCTACCTTGAAGAAAACAAAACCAAAACAACAACAACAAAAATCTTTCCAAGTTTTTTTTTACATATTTGAAAAAGAGTCAGACAAGCTTGTAGGGTCAATTTTTCTTCACAGAGGGGAAGAATAGGACTTTTTTGGTAAGGCTTTTGGCAATAGTGACCTTTTTAAAAGAAAGTGGTCAGAAGAGATAGTGCAAGGAGCTCTTTCTTCTTCCTGGAGTAGCTTTCCACATGGATCCAGGCCACCAGATGCAAGTAGCCATCACTTTGTTCTGATGCTTGAAGCTCAAACCTGAGCTTCCCACACAAATTGCCCAAGTGCCAGGCACCTCCACGGAGTTTCTGAGCTTCTGATTTGGTAGTTTTGGGGTATAGCCTGAGAATTTGTATTTCTAACTGGTTACTAGTGATCTTGACTGCTCAGGATCATTGGGCATTGCACTCTGGGAATATGTGTTCCAAAGGAATGGATTAGCAGAGTTTAGTCACTAGAATTAGTAGAGCCAAGTTGACTGTTACAGAAATAATTAGTCTACCTTCTTTTGGACAGACAGGAATTTCTAATATTAGCAAGAGAAAAAAATGTCACTACTTGTCTGATGCTTTTTACATTTGTGTAGCATCATCTCATATGCTCCTTAAAACAATGCAGAGTAATTAGGGGAATTTTTTATTTACAAAGTCCTGATTTGTCTTCTTTTAAAAGATGACAACAGGGACTGGAGAGATGGTTTAGTGGTTAAAACCTGATGGATGTCCTGGGTTCCATTCTCCAGCACCCATGTAAAGCCAGATACATAAAGTAGCACATTCGTCTGGAGTTTGTTTGCAGTGGCAGGAAGCCCAGGTGCACCCATTCCTTCCCTCTTTTCTCTGCTCACAAATAAATAAAAGTATTTTTAAAAAGATCGCAACACAGATAAGTAGCTTTTAGAATGAAACTTCAGGGCTGAAGAAATGGCTTAGTGGTTAAGGTGTTTGCCTGCAATGCAGAAGGACCAGAGTTCGATTCTCCAGTGCCCATGTAAAGCCAGATGCACAAGAGGGCAAATGTGTCTGGAGTTCATTTGCAGAGGCTGGAGGCCCTGGTGTGCCCATTCTCTCTCTCTTTCTCTTTCTCTCTCTTCCTTTCTCTCTCTCTCTCTCTCTTCCTTTCTCTCTCTCAAATAAATAAATAAAATATAAAAAATAGAATGAAACTTCACAATGCAGTGAATTAATACAGTGTAATGTGGGATGTATAGAACAGCAATGGAAGGTTATTCTAGATATTATTCAGAATATGTAATTCAGGATGTGTCCAACACCCTTTGATAAGTATCCATAAATTTATTTCTTTTAAAAACTTGTGGACGTAGCCGGTGTGGTGGCGCACTCCTTTAAACCCAGCACTCGGGAGGCAGAGGTAGGAGGATCGCCGTGAGTTCAAGGCCACCCTGAGACTATATAGTGAATTCCAGGTCAGCCTGGACTAGAGTGAGACCCTACCTTGAAAAAAAAAAAACTTGTGGAGGGCTGGAGAGATAGCTCAGTGGTCAGGGCACTTGCCTGCAAATCCTAATGACTCCAGTTCAGTTCCCCAGTACCCACATAAGCCAGATGCACAAAGCTGAGGCTAACCTTGAATCCTGACCCTCCTATCTCTGTCTCCTAGGTACTAGGATTACAGGTGTGCTTCACCACACCTGGCTTGCAGAGTTTCTTTAGTTATTCACATTTCTTTTATTCAAAATTCATTCATGTTACATGAATCAAGAGGGTCTTTTTTTTCTTTTTTTGGTTTTTCAAGGTAGGGTCTCGCTTTAGCCCAGGCTGACCTATGTGGTCTCAGGGTGGCCTTCTGAGTGCTGGGATTAAAGGCATGCACCATGACACCTGACCTTCTTTCTTTGTTTCTTATTGCTAATAGTACTCTTACAGAATATTTCACAGCTTGCTCATCCATTTTCTTATTGGTAGACATGGGGTTGTTTCCATTTTGGCGCTATTAGAAGTAAAGCTTCTGTGAACATTTCTATGTGAGCTTTTTCGTGGACACACAGGCTTTCATTTCCCTCAGATAAATAGGAATGAAATTAACTGGTTAAAGAGGGTCTGTTTCTAGTCTTAACAGGGTCAGCAGACATGTCCAACTGTTAGTCTGTAATCTACATGTAACAAAACATTTGTAGGTGACAACTGCCTATCACAAAATCAAAAGGTTGGGCACCTCTGCTATGCTATGGTCTATTAATCTAAGGTTTTGACAGATATATAAATGTCATTCTCTAACAGAGACAGAGAGTAGTTTCTTGCTCCCAAAATAACCTATTTCTATACATTGTATAAAAATGTCATAAAGAGCTACATAAAGTGTATATTTTACAGTTTTTTTTTAAACTAATAAAAAGAATCTTGGGTGGAGACCATAGGTTGCCTACAAAACTGAAAAAAATTACTAACTGGTCCTCTTTAGAAAAATTCTGCCATTTCAGTTCATCTCATTAATTTTACCAATATAATTAATCTAATTAATTTCTTTAGTTCATTATGAACTTTTGTTAAATACCATTTTGGGGCTGAGGAGATGGCTCAGTATATAAAATGTCTGTCACTCAAGCCTTAGTACCTGAGTCTGATCCCTAGATACCATGTAGTCTCATAAAAAGCAGAAAGCCCTGATAGGCTCCTGTAATCAGAAGCACCCTGAAGGCAAGGTGGGAGGTGGAGACAGGAGAATTTCCTGGAAGTTTGCAGTGAGTTCAGCTAAGAACGGCAACAGTAGAGTGAGATCCAGAGAGAAAAACCCTGCCTCAAATGAGGTTGAAAGGCAAGGACTGACCTGAAGGTTGTCCTCTGACCTTCATAGCATGCATCCCACACACAGAAATTAAGCAAAAACCCTCCATTAATTTTGGAGCAATTTTAAATTGACACTAAAATTAAGAGGAAGGTCCAGAAATTTCTCTTGTGCCTCTTGACCCACAGTTTCCCTCAGAGAGGTACAGTTTGTTGCTATTGATTAACCTAAAGCCCATTATTTCATGTTGGTGATCCTTTTGGTGGTGTACCATTAGGGTTGGACAGATGTATAAATGTCATTCTCTAACAGAGATAGATAGTAGTTTCTTACCCTAAAAATAACCTTATTTCTATACTTATATAAAAATGTCATAAAGAGCTACATAAAGCGAGTGGTACATGCCTGTAATCCTAGCACTCTGGAGGACCATTGTAAAGTCTAGGCCAACCTGGTCTACTTAGCAAGTTTTAGACCAGCCCTGGCTACACAGTGAGGCCCTGTCTCAAACAGATGAACAGGCTGGGGAGATGGTGCAAAGTGGCATGTGCATCTGATCTAGCACACCTATGACAATGGCAGGAAAAATCTAAAGCTCTTGAGCCTGCTAGTCTGCTGCTCCACTGCAGTCTGGCAGCTCATTTGCTCTGGCCAGAACCTGGACTCAGAGAAGCTTTGGGTGGCCTGGGACTTGCTTTGTAGTCCAGGCTGGCCTCAATCCTTCTGCTTCAGCCTCCTGACTAAATTACAGCTGTGAGCCACCATACCCAGCCTCTTAAAATGTTCTTATTCAATTTTGGTTTTAAGCATACACTGGCTTAAAGTGATTTGAAGATTATTACTCCCCCCTTTTTTTTCTGAGATTGCCTAAGATTGCTATTATGTATCTTTATTTTTTATTTTTTAAAAAATATTCATTTTTAAGCAGAGAGAGAGAGAGAGAGTAAGTGAGTGTCGGGCTTATATGGGTGCTGGGGAATTGAACCTGGGTCCTTAGGTAGGCACTGGAGGCAAGTGCATTAACCCCTGTGCCATCTCTCCAGTCCCTATGTATCTTTATTTATTTATTATTTTAAAAATATTTTATTCATTTTCAAGCAGAGAGAGAGAGAGAGAGAGAGAGAGAATATGCATCAGGGCCACCACCTTGTTGTGGGTCTGGCTTATGTGGGTCCTGGGGAATTGAACCTGGGGCCTTAGGCACTGGAGGCAAGTGCCTTAACTGCTGAGCCATCTCCCCAGCCCCATCACATTACCTTCTTTTGTCCTCCCCCCCCCCCCCACTGCTTTCTTTTCTCCCCTCAGTTCTCTTTTTTTCTTCTATGGTACATAGATGTGGGTATATGTATAGACATATGTTTATACAACGAATGCATGAACTCTAGATTCCATATGAGGGAAAACATAATACTTGTTTCCCCTTTATTCCTCTCATACTCTCATTCCTTTCTCTTTAGTTCCCCTCTCAGTTTTTCATGAAATAGTCAAAAGACTGAATCTTAACAGTTGTATAGAGTTTGGTGTTTTGCAAAACTGAGTTAGAATAAGTTGCTGATTTTGTGTGGGGGTGTGTGTGGAGCGTTCTATGGGTTACTGAGAAGAATATTGAAATATATAATATGAATTTATTTATTTGAGAGTTATAGAGAGAAAGAAGCAGACAGGGTGAGTATGGGTGTGCTAGGCCTTCCTGTCACTGCAAATGGACTTCAGATACATGTGCCACTTAGTGCATCTGGCTTTAAGTGGATACTGGGGAATCGAACCCAGGCAATCAGGCCTTGCAAGCAAGCACCTTTTACCGCTGAGCCATCTCTTCATCTCTTATAATATAATTATAGCTCTGTTCTTTCATCAGACAATTCAATTCCCTTCTAATTAGTTTGTCTTTATATTTATAGTATGGCTCTTGTAAACAGTATCTTTGCTTTTAATTTATTCTGATGATGTTAGTCTTTTAACTCTTCACTCTTATGCTTTCCCAACTGAGCAAATTTGGCTTGCCCTTATTAGTTTTTTAATTGGGGTGTTTATTTAGACTGAAAGTTGATGGTATCTGTATTTACATTTTGTTGTTTTTTTTTTTCTTTGTCCCTTTGGTGCTTTGTTCCTTTTTTTCTCTTTTCCAGCCCCCCCCCCCTTTCTCCTCAAGGTAGGGTCTCTCTAGCCCAGGCTGACCTGGAACTCACTCTGTAGTCCTGGGCTAGCCTCTAACTCACAGGAATCCTCCTACCTTTGCCTCCTGAATGCTGGCATTAAAGGCATGCACCACTACACCTGGCTTAAGCCCCCATTTTTAAGTCTCTAACATCTGTCATCTTGTTTTATTTGCAGTCTTTTGTAAATATAAAATTCCTGGGTATCATCTGGGTCACATTTTCCTGCCAGTAAGCTAATTATTTTTTCTTGTTTTGACAAAGGGTCTCATTGTAGCCCAGATGGACCTGCAGTTCACTATGTAGTCTTGAACTCATAGTGATCTTCCTGTTTAGCCTGCTGAATGCTGAGATCGTAGGTGTGAACCATTGATTCATACGTTTGTACTGCAAATTTAACCTGGGCCAACAGGATTTGCAAACTAGTGCCTTTCAACCACCTAACAATTTCTCTAGCCCTCCAGTAAGTTTTGACTGTGTGATAGATACTGGATGACATTCGTTGGAGAGAGTGAGTTTTGTTCTGTCATACAATTAATTTCCTTTGATCTTTTGAAGGCTGGTTTTAAACTTTCTTAGGGCAGGTCTTGAGATGCCCTCCTCCTTAGATTAGATATGGTCTTTGGTGTTGAGGGGGTGAGGTCTTAGTCAATTCCTGGGATGGTTAGCAAGGCTGACTAGATCTTCTGTCTGTGCACCTCAGAATGTGTTCAGTTCACAGATCCTGAGTAGTTAATTCTGGGACCAGACTGAGCAAGCTCTGGGTGGTTTTGGTGATAGGTGTTACTGGAGACACTTTGTTTCGATGGCATGAACATAGAGTATGGGTATGCATGGGTAGCCTATAGAGAGTGTGTACTCCACACTTTATAAATCATGGGTGTTCTTCTCTACTGTAGAATTGTCTACAGGGTAAGTTCAGCACAGCAAACTGAAGTGTGTTCTTAAATGTGGGTGGGTCCCAAGCATCACTTCAAGGTCCAGCTTTTCCAAAATGCTTTTGCTATATTTTGGAAAGAGTTAAATTTACTGTAGGTAGTATACTATTTGCTGTCCATCTGTAACTAAGTTCAAACACAGGGTCTTTATGTTGATTACTCATTTTTGCACATATGTATATATGCTTATAGATAAAATTTCAGCAGGATACTGTGAATGAGGATAACAATGACTGTATTCTCTCTTCTTGAATCATTTTGAGAGGAAGAGCAGAAAAGGAGATACCTTTTATACCAGGCTGTGCTGGCTGTTTTGCACATGTGATTTCTTATGATCTTATGTTTAATAATACCCTGAAGTGGGTGCCAGATCTAGTTTACACAAGGAAGAAAATTTTCTGAGCACTTTGCTGCCTGTACAGATCATTCAAGGTTTTACATGCAAAAACGTGGTATTTTACTTAAATACCACTCATGATGGACTCCAAAGCTTGTATTTGTTCACATATACCACTTTGTCATTAATATGATTGGGAAATATTGCATTATATGCCTTAGTTTTTTGTAGTTGGAACAAGTTTCTCCTATACACAGAATTTATGGAACAGATAGCTGAGAGTGTAAGTCATTTCTTTGGAATAGTTTACTTTTTTATTATATGGAAGGATTTACTGTTTCTACTGTTTTAGAAACACATCCCTGACCATCCCTGACCACTGTGCTCTGCCTCAGATCTAAGCAGACTGTGGCTGTCCAGTGGTAAGTGTTCATCATGCAGCCATGCAGAATTAGCAAAACCTATATGGAAGTAAACGTCTCTGGATAGAAAAATGTGTGTTTGCCTTACATGTCACCATAATTATTTCTCTTACACACAATTCTAAACTGTGAACTGCAGCTTAAATATCTTACATCATGGTGGTAAAGAAAGGTTTGCTTTTTGCTTTGTACCATACGTGTTGTTTTTTGTTTTATTTATTTGCAGAGAGAGAGAGAAGAGAGACAGAGAAAACAGGTACTCCAGGGCCTCTAGCTGCTGCAACAAACTCCAGACACATGTGCCACTTTGTGCATCTGGCTTTACATGGGTACTAGGGAATTGAACCTGGTTCATTAGGCTTTGCAAGCAAGCACCTTAACCACTGAACCGTCTCTCCAACCCATTCTGAGATTTTTTTTATTTTTCACAATAACATAACCAATGTCTTTGTTTCCATTAGTTAAAATTAATCTGGCTGGGCGTGGTGGCACATGAATTTATCTGTCAAATTTTTTTTTTCAAGGTAGGGTCTCACTGTAGTCCAGCTGACCTGGAATTCACTATGTAGTCTCAGGGTGGCCATAAACTCATGTTGATCCTCCTACCTCTGCCTCCCCAGTGCTGGGACTAAAGGCCTGTGCTAACAAACCTGACTTTTTTGTCACTTGTTTTCATTTTCCTCCCCCCCTCCTTCCCTCCTTTTTGCCTTCCTTCCCTACTTCTCTCCCTTCCTCCCAGAGAGAGAAAGAGAATGAGTACACCGGGCCTCTTGCCACTGCAATCAAACTCCACACACAAACACCACTTTGTGTATCTGGCTTTATGTGGGTATTGGGGAATTGAACCTGGGCTGTCAGACTTTGTAAGCAAGCGCCTTTAACTGCTGAGCCATTTCTCCAATCTCAGTTTTTTCATTTTTGATGCAGGCCTTATTTTTTTAAGAACTGTTTTAGATTAACAGAAAAAAAAATTAAAGATAGGCCAATAGATCCTATATCTCCTCTCCATTCCTACTCAGCTTTCTGTAGTACATCTCACATTACCATGGTATATTTGTCAGTTATTGAACCAGTACTGACTCAAGATTATTAATTGATGTTAATACTTTATTCAGAGGGCTGGGGAGATGTACGGCTCAGTGATTAAAGGTGCTTGCTTTCAAAGTTTATTGGCCCAGGTTCAATTCCCCAGTACCCATGTATTGTCAGATGTGTCAAGAGCTCTGGTGTGCCCTCGTTCATTCATTCTCTCCTAAGTAAGCAAAAAGTATTTTAAAACTATTTTAATCCGATTTCCTTGTCGTCGTCCCCCACCCGTGTCTTCTTGTTTTGGAACCATCCAAAATGCTATGCTACACTACACTTAATTGTTCTGTTAGCTTAGGCTCTTTCAGTGGTGATTTTTTTTTTTTTTTTTTACTCTTGGTTTTGATGGATCTTGACAGTTTTGAGGAGAACTGCTCAGGTATCTTGAGATGGATGCCCTTTGGGATTTGGCTGATGTTTTCTCCTAAGAATTGGACCATAAGCATTTGTAAAGAAAGACATCATAGCCATCAAGTTGCATTTCATCTCATCCCATCAGGTGCACACATGGTGGCTCATCACTATGGTTGATGTTATCCTTGATGGTCTGGCTGAGGTTGGACCTCCTAGGCTGTGTTCTTTTCTTCCCCCTGTACTGCCCTCTGTGGAAGGACTGTGTACTACTACAAGTACTGAGGGTGGAGAGGTGCTCTTCCTCATTTTAGTTGGACTGTACACACAATTTATTTAGAATCTTGCACAAGATTTGTCTTTTCAGTTTTAAAATCAAATTTAGCACAATAAAAGTTAAAGTATATATTTATGATACATATTCTTCTTGTTACTTTAAAACTTGGTATCATTAAGCTTGACATGCAGTTATTTGATTCATTTACTTTGACTTATATTCATGACTTTGAATTCTTAGTTTTGTAAAATATTTATTTTAGAGAGAGAGAGAGAAAGTTTACAGTGACTAGGTGCTCTGACATATCCATTCTCTCTTCTATCTTTGCTTGCAAATGAATAAATTAAATTTTAAAAAGGGCTGGAGAGATGGTTCAGTGGTTAAGACATTTACCTACAAAGCCTAACGGCCCAAGTTCGATTCCCCAGTGCCCACCTAAAGCCAGATGCACAAAGTGGCATCTGGAGTTTGTTTGCAGTGAGTAGCTAGAAGCCCTGGCATGCCCATTTTCTCTCTCTCTCTCTCCTCTCTCTCCCCCCTCCCCGCTTGCAAATAAATGAAAGAAAGAAAAGAGCAAGTGAGCACCAGATCCTCTTGCTGCTAACACATGTGCTGCTTTGTGCATCTGGTCCTATGTACTGGGGAAATTGAACACACAGGCCAAAGACACCTTTAACCTCAGAGCCACCTCCCCAGATCTGAATTCTTAGTTTAAAATAAATATATATAGATATATGTTTATAATATATATAATATACAGTGCATATATTTGTTTGTGTTTGTGGTGTACAGATGGTCTCTTGCCATGCAGATGTGGACTAGATGCTTGTGCTACTTTTTGCATCTGTCTCAAAAAGCAAAACAAAACACCTAAAATTGATTTGGCTTTTCCTATGCAGATTTGATCATCTTCGTACCTTAGGTGTTCTGCCTGTGTAAAGAATCCATTCTCGGGCTGGAGAGATGGCTCAGCGGTTAAGTGCCTAAGGCCCTCGGTTCAATTCCCTAGTACCCACATAAGCCAGACCCACAAGGTGGTGGCCCTGGTGCATTCTCTCTCTCTCTCTCTCCCCCTCTCTCTCCTCTCTCTCTGTCTCTCTCTCCCCCCCCTCTCTCCCCTTGAAAATGAATAAATAAAATATTTAAAAAAGAATACCAAACAAACAACTAATTAAAAAAAATCCATTCTCTATTTGGTTGTGGGCAGAGTATTGAGGTAGAGTCGCACTCTAGCTTAGGCTGTCCTGAACTTACTCTGTAGTCTCAGGCTGGCCTCAAACTCACAACAATCCTCCTACCTCTGCCTTCCAAGTGCTGGGATTAAAGGCAAGTGCCACCACACACAGCTTGAGTCCTTTCTTTTTAAATATTTTATTTATTCATTTTCAAGCAGAGAGAGAGAGAGAGAGAGAGAGAGAGAGAGAGAGAGAGAGAGAGAGAGAGAGAGAGAGAGAGAGAGAGCGCACCAGGGCCACCACCTTGTGGGTCTGGCTTATGTGGTCCTGGGGAATTGAACCAGGGGCCTTAGGCACTGGAGGCAAGTGCCTTATCCGCTGAGCCATCTATCTCTCCAGCCCTTGAGTCCTTTCTTGAATGTTATGAGACAAGCATCCAGAGTGCTCCAACAGCACCTATTAAGAACCAGGAGTTCAGAGCCCGAATTGGTAGTGCACACCTTTAATCCCAGCACTCGGGAGGCAGAGGTAGGAGGATCACTATGAGTTTGAGGCCAGCCTAGGACTACAGAGTGAGTTCCAGGTCAGCCTGGGCTAGAATGAGACTTTACCTAGGAAAAAAAAAGAACCAGGTGTTTTGGTGACATTTTCTTATATCATGAAGTGCAAATATTTATCAGTAGATAGTGACTTCAAGGCCATACTTCTGTGCATATTACATATTTAAGGATAAGAATGTGGCACTTTAGTTTGTGGCTTTTGAAAAATGATACATTGTAGTAATGATTGCAATGTTTTTTTTTTTTGTTGTTGTTGTTGTTAGTTTCCAAGTGGAAACTATGTGCTCAATGGGCCATGTTATTTTATGTTTTTCTGACAATAAAGAATGAACTGGAAAACAGTCCATCTTAACTCCTCCCCAGAAGGCTAGAGATAGGTAATACTGTGAGATACAGACTTCAGACATTATCTACATTGCTGACTTTAATATTTCAAACATATTTATGTGTATAATTTGCAAGTAGAGGGAGACAGAAAAAGAGTGAGCTTGTGTTCCAGGGCCTCTAGTCGCTACATACGAGCTCTAGACGCTTGTGCCACTTTGTACATCTGTCTTTACGTGGGTACTGGGGAATTGAACCAGGGTTGTTAGGCATTGCAGGCAAGTGCCTTAACTGCTTGAGTCATCTCTTCAGCCCTGATTTTATAATCTTCTCTGTAATCTTTGTAGTTACCATGCCTGCCTATCTGTTCTCATACTGTAGAAAGTCTGTTCAGAGTTCTGCTTGATATTAGAGTTATTTTCTGCTGTGTTTTTGTAAAGAGACCTTAAAGCCATCTCATGACTGAATAATGCTTTGTGGTTTTTTTCAGAGCATTTCCTTCTGTGTTAGCCCATTGAAGTCAGAAACAGGAAATCAGCATGCCCTGTGTGAATGGAGACAGAGGTCTATAATCTCAGCTATGAGCAAGCATTCTCATTGGGAAGGATTGGGGCACAGAGATAAGGACAGATGGTGTGTGTGTGTGGGGGGGGTTCTAGAGTGAATATCTACCACCTGCAAGCTTTTGGCATGTCTGCCTATAGGGTCATCACAACAGGAGGAGCTGCCTGCTTTGGCTTCTGCTGCTACCCCACAGAAGGTTCAGTGACCCACAGTGAGCAGCCAGGAGCTGAGGGTCTCTTTAGTCTTGGCTTGAGTTGTTAGGTTTTGATTGGAGAGATTGAGCAGCTTTTATCCTATTGGCCAGTATTTGAATGATGTTCTTCTGAGACAAAACTTACCTTTGAAGACTAGCCATCAGCATTGAGTCTCTCTGTCTTAACTTAGTTAAGACCTTAGATGATCAGTTGTCCTTTATTCAGATGACTGTACATGTGATATCATTACGGGTATTTTGATTATTGGACTAGTGCTAGACTAGAACTACATGAGTTGTGAAGATCTAGGCTCTTCCAGTGTTATCCCATGTTCTCTCATGCCCATGATGTAGAGCCACCACTAGCATTTGAACTTCTTTGAAGGGCCCTGGTCAAGTGTGCCCTCCGGAGCCTGGCTTTCTGGGCTGAGACCCACCTCTCCTCCTTCAGATCCATTCCACAATCAGTGTGGTACCACCTGTTGAAAACACACATCTGATTTCCCTGTGTCTTGTGTCTCCTACTTGGTCTTGGGAACACTTGGCACCTGCATATTGCCTTCCTTTACTATCTTAGAAGCCTCCCTCCTGGAAGATGACTAGTAACCATCATGTTCTGGCTGATAGACATGAATATTACCACACCTTTTTCAACTTGCACTGTCCCAAAGACAGCTGAGCTTAGAGGTAATGGGCGAAATGTGATAATTTCCACATGGTCTCCTTGCTGGAAGCGTCTGTTTTACATAGGCTCTTGCCAGTTATAACTGCCTTGCAGTCTGAACTTGAAAATTAAACATATTCAAATAAATCTTGATTCAGTCTCTTGTTTGTTGCTTTCCAAAGCTCAGGTACCAAATAAATAGCTTTTGATGAAGCAGCATCTCTGACTGCCTGAATTGAACCAGAGTTCAGATAGTGTTCTTCCAGGAGCTAATGTTGCAGATGTTGAAGCATAGATGATAGGCTGTTCCTTGTGTCCTGATTGTGCTTGCTTCTGCTTTCTGTCTTCCCAGCCTTTTAGGCAAAGACTGGTGGTTAGATGCCTGATAGAGAGGTGGGGGTGGCTGTACCGCACTCATTCGGACATTTTTCTGGTCACATTATAATGCTATAACATTATAGCAAAGTGTGGCAATTTATATGTTATAATCGTGAATTTGGTTTAGATTGCCACCCAGGAATAATCGAATCAAGTCATAATCAGTTTGGTTTACCTGGTTGTAGTTAGTGTCTGATGACAGCATTAAATAATAAGTACAGACATCTTGTTCCATGCAGCCAAACAGTGGATCATCTTGTCATTATGGGAAGCTCAGTGTGTTTGCATAGAGAATGACTTTAAAAGCAGAATTTTAGGCTGGGCGTGGTGGCGCACGCCTTTAATCCCAGTACTCCAGAGGCAGAGGTAGGAGGATCGCCGTGAGTTCGAGGCCAGCCTGAGAATACAGAGTGAATTCCAGGTCAGCCTGGGCTAGAGTGAGACCCTACCTCGAAAAACCAAAAAAAAAAAAAAAAGCAGAATGACTTTAAAAGCAGAATTTTAGGCCGGGCATGGTGGTGCATGCCTTTAACCCCAACACTCCAGAGGTATAGGTAGTAGGATTGCCATGAGTTCAAGGCCACTCTGAGACTGCATAGTGAATTCTAGATCAATCTGGGCTAGAGTGAGAGCCTACCTCAAAAAAAAAAAAAAAAACTGCAAAAGCTGAAATTCTTATTTACATATTTAATGATAAAAGTTTGACACTTCTAACAGTTGTATTATACTCCAGAAGTCTCTGCTACACAGGAGAGGCTGAGGCAGGAGGATCACTTGAGTCTAGGAATTGCACAACATATCAAGATTTTATTTAAACAATGAAAGTCGGGGCTGGAGATTTGACTCAGCGGTTAAGGCACTTACCTGAAAAGCCTAACAACCTGGGTTCAATTCCCTAGTACCCACGTAAAGCTTAATGCACAAAGTGGTGCATGTCTGGAGTTCGTTTGTAGCAGCTAAAGGCCTGGAGCACCCAGTCTGTCTCTTATATCTCTCTTTGATAAAAATAAAAAATAAAAAATAAATTTAAATGAAAGCGGGGTAGGTCCTCCCCTGTCCACCTCATTTGAGGCAGGGTTTCTCATTTTTGGATTCTTCTCTGCTGTTCTTTGCTGGACTTGTCAAGAGCCTCCTTTTTTTTGAGGTAGGGTCTTATGCTAGCCCAGGCTGACCTGGAATTCACTATGAGGTCTCAGAGTGGCCTGGATTCATTCCTTCCTTCCTTCCTTCCTTCCTTCCTTCCTTCCTTCCTTCCTTCCTTCCTTCCTTCCTT